>JAFVLL020016709.1:0-42500 GCA_021397915.2 Tor tambroides
GTTAACGGCTCCTCTACAGGCTGGACATTCAGCTGGTTCACTGTAACTGGCTCATCAGGTAAGATATAATGTGCTTCATGTAGTAACATCTGAATAAACTGGTTTCATAAAAAAATATTATAGATATTAAAAATATTTAACCTATCTGAATACTCTGATTATACCAACAAAGGTAATTTATAAGACTCATGTAAAAATGACTGCTCATTTCTTAAGGTAACTGCACATTTTCACTTTTTACAGGCAACAGCTATCGTTATGAGCTGCTCTCAGACAGCAGCAGAGGAGCTGGAGGAAACTACACTGTCAGTTCTGCTGCTCTAAATCACACAGGAGTTTATGTGTGCAGAGCAGAGAGAGGAGAACCAGCCTATGACACATCCAGCAACACACAGTTAATATGGGTCACTGGTGAGTTCAAACTTGTAGTGTATTGGCTAAAGTTATTGGAATAGTGAGGTCCCTTTACGAGGAAAAAAGACTGGGAGGGGCGTTACTAGTTTTTTTCCCGGGGAGTTGGGGGGGAGTGGGGGTTTTCAGACTGTTCTAAGTGCTGGCTGAAGATGTATGTTCTGGTCTGCGTTGCATCGAATTCAGTAAAAGTTTCCAGATTACAACAGCCTCCTCCTGTCATTCAAGTATCTTACACTGGCGACAAGCGTTTTTGAACAGACTGTGTGCAAATAAGTCGATGAAGAAGCTGTAAAAGTGAACGAAATACACTGCTGTCTAGCTGTGATCATGACTATGTTCGGCCGTATCGAAGAGTTTGATGAATGCTCGAGTAATCTTTTTGAAGAATTTATAGAAAGACTGGAATGATTTTTCCATGCAAATGATGACACAAAGAAACGTTCCGTGCTGCTTAGTGTGAGTGGTGCAAAAACATATTCCACATTACGTCCAGTGCTCGCCCCAACACAGCCTTCTACTGTGACTTATGCAAACATTGTAGCTGCGTTGAAACGCCACTACAATCCAGCGCCCGTCAGAGATCGTTCAGCGTTTTCATTTTCACAATTGTAAGCAGAAACCGAATCAAAGCATATATAACTACATTGCTGAGCTTCGACGTCTCTCTCTCTGTGCACTGCACTTTTGGAGATCAGTTAGATGCAATGCTGCATGATAGACTCGTGTGCGGGGTTGTGGATGAGGCGCTACAACGACGCCTACTAGCTGAACCCATGCTCACATATAAAGAGGCAGAGGAAAAGGCATTAGCCGCAGAAACAACATTGTTAAATGCTCGTCTACTTCATCAACAACAACATGAATCACTGCCTCAAGATGATGTTCACTATGCAGGCCATACACATGCATCAGCACACAAAATTTCAGCTACAAGTGAATATCAAAAACGTGATAAACCATGCTACAGGTGTGGTGGCCAGCACATCCCACAAGGCTGTAAGTTTTCCACTGCTGTATGCCATTATTGCAAAAAAAGAGGACACATTGCTCGGCTGTGTTTAACAAAGACTAGACACAGTAGTAACAAGGATTCAGCCGGTATCACAGCGGAGCGACACACAAACATTATAACTCACGACCAGCAGAATGAGTACTCTGTTTACAGCTCCACTACCAAATCAAAAAAGGGGGGCAGAAGCCATATTTGGCCACTGTGATACTGAACAAACAATCACACACAATGGAAGTGGATTCAGGAGCAGCATGCTCCTTGATTAGTGAGCATACTTATCACTCACTGTGGCCCTCTCAACCTCCTGAAATGCATGCAGACAGTGGAGTACTAAAGCAGTGGTCACAAGCAACTTTGGACGTGAAAGGAAAAATATTTGTGGAAGTAATGTACAAAGCAACGCGAAACACACTGCCTTTGTTTGTAATCAGGGGCCAGGGCCCTAGTCTGCTGGGACGGGACTGGTTTGATGCCCTGGGAATATTGGTTGAAGGAGTGCACAGAGTACAGCTTCAGTCCATAGAGGAAATACTGGCTGAATAAGCTGAGGTATTTCAAGACATTGTGGTTTGCCGGACACCCCCAATCTCAATTGACATTGATTCCACAGTTACGCCACATTTCTTCAAAACCCGCCCAGTTCCTTTTGCTTTATGGCCACAGCTTGATGAGAAGCTGGATAAATTGGTGGCTCAAGGAATTTTTTAACCTGTGCGGCATGCAAAGTGGGCCACACCCATAGTGGCCGTAGCAAAAAAAGATGGGGGCTTGAGGATTTGCGGTGATTATCATTGTACTGTCAATACGGCTGTTAAGCCTGATGTGTACCCCATACCCACAGCGTCTGAACTGTTCTCAAAACTAGCAAGAGGAGTAGCTTTCACTAAACTTGATTTGAAACAAGCTTATCACCAGCTTCCATTGGATGACAAAGCAGCCGACTTACTGACTATTAACACTCACTGTGGGCTTTTCAGGGCTCGGCGATTGGAGTTTGGAGTGTCAACAGACGTTTCAATCTTTCAAAGATTTATGGACACCCTGCTCGCAGGAATCCCAGGTGTCCAGCCATTCCTGTATGACATCCTAATTTCAGGCAAAATAATGGAGGAACACAACGCACGGCTAAGGGCTGTACTGAAGTGTTTTGCTGTAGCTGGTTTGCGACTAAAAAAAGAAAAAATCATTTTTGCAGCTGCCCAAGTGGAGTTTTTGGGGTCTCATATGGATAAGGATGGCATCAAACCAACCTGTGAAAAAGTGGAAGCTATCCAAAAGGCCCCGCCTGCACGGAACAAGACAGAGCTCCTGGCATCCTTGGGGCTTCTTAACTTTTACAGCTGTTTTCTTCCTAACAAGGCCACTGTCCTGGAGCCCCTGCATCGCCTCCTTGACCAGTCTGCTACTTGGCCGCCATGAACTCTCCGTGCATAAGAACTGTGTGCTTTGGGGAAGCCGTGTGGTTGTTCCTAGCTCAGCGCAGAGAGAGTTACTGGCTATGCTGCATGATGCACACCCGGGCATTGTACACATGAAGGGACTTGCAAGGAGTTATGTGTGGTGGCCGGGCATGGATGGAGATATAGAGGAAACTGTCAAAGCATGCGAAACCTGTCAGATGTCATGTCATGCACCCACTAAGGCAAAAGTGCACCCTTGGGAGTGGACAACAAAAAGATGGTCCCGGCTGCATATTGACTTTGCTGGCCCCTTCCCAGGCAAAGTATTCCTCATAGTGGTTTATGCGCACAGCAAGTGGCTAGAGGTGTCTCTGATGAGTTCCTTGTCATTGTCGGTAGTTATTAACACACTGAGACTGCTTTTTGCAACACATGGGTTGCCCGATGTCATCGTTTCAGACAATGGTGCTGCTTTCACATCCACAGAGTTCCAAGAGTTTTCAGACCGCAATGGTATTCGTCATGTCACTACAGCACCTTGTCACCCGAGCTCAAATGGTCAAGCTGAACACATGGTACAGACAACTAAGGAGGCCCTGTTTCGTATCACTCAAGGCGAGTGGCAGACCCGACTTGCTCATTTCTTGCTGTCACAGCACGTTACACCCAATTCATCAATTGGAAAATGTCCTGCTGAGTTGCTCATGAATCGGTGACTGACCACTGCCCTGGATTGTTTACATCCTGACCATGGAGGTGATATGCTCCGCAAACAGGAGCTGAGTGCTGAAAAATGCCCTGGCACTGTAAGAGAGTTTAGACCACATGACTTGGTGTACATGAGAAGTTACACCAGGGATTCTAAGTAGATTCCTGGAGTCATCATTGATGTCACAGACCCCTTGTTGTTTAAGGTCAGGACCGGTGATGGGCAGGTGCACAGACGGCACGTTGATCAGCTGCAGGACAGGGTGGTACCCTCAGTAGGGCCATCAAGGCCCGAGCCAGATGGCTAAACTGTCTCTCTACCAGAGCCCTCAGAGGCTGAAATGCCTGAGTTACAGCTGCCCGCGATAGAAAGCTGGAAAACCCTGGTGAGGAAATTGCTGGGGCTGAGAGCATGTCAGAGTCCCCTCCTTCTAGGAGGTACCCTGTGAGAGAGCATCGTCCCCCAAGAAGATTTTCAGATTTTGTGGACTGGGGGAAAGGGGTGTAGTGTATTGGCTAAAGTTATTGGAATAGTGAGGTCCCTTTAAGAGGACAAAAGACTGGGAGGGGCGTTACTAGTTTTTTTCCTGGGGTGGAAGTGGGGTTTTTCAGACTGTTCTAAGTGCTGGCTGGAGATGTATGTTCTGTTCTGCGTTGCATCGAATTCAGTAAAAGTTTCCAGATTACAACAGCCTCCTCCTGTCATTCAAGTATCTAACAAAACTGAATCACAGAATGAATGAGACACTCTGGAAAATTTCCTTGATCTTTTTAGAGCTTGATGTGTCTTGAAATGTTGTCCTGCCATAATATATGTCTACTTTTAATGGTGTCAATGGAGAAAGATACTTCTGAAGTCAGGTGTAGTTACTGCATCTACTAGCAGGGCCTAAATAGACTAAACTAACCAGCAAAGCCTTGATTCCTGATTCCTGAGTTAGCTGCAAAAATGTAAAATGTTTAATTCTAATGGTGGAAAATTGTCATGACAAAAATATAACTATAATATAATATAAAATATAACTATTGTGGCATAAAAGTGTTGCTTACATAGGTGGACTTGAGGGAAACTAATCAAATAGGTGTAATAAAAATGTATAATCTAACCTTTTAATAAGTGTTTTCATTATGAAATGTATTTTTAATTTTTATGTCATTGACCACACCTTGATTCTAGGAGGCACTTTACTAACAACACAGGACACTCCATAAATATGCAAATAAGCACATTTTATGAGCTGAACCATATAAACACTTAATCAATCATTTTACAGTTTGATTAATATCTGCCTACTAATTATATCTTAGTAAATTAATATTCAAAAAATGTAGCTATCTATAAATACTACTAGGTTCATACTGTATAGACAAAGAAGAACTGACCCCGGAGTTGAATCTGTGTCACAACCCATTGGACTTTTGTTTGTGTTTTCATTCCTCATGTGCTCTGTGTGACTTAGTTTTCCCTCATTTTTGATTGTGACATTATGTTCAGGTGTTTCTCGTCAATTATCCTCATTTACGTTCCCCATATAAGTTGTATTCTGTTCAGTGTTTCTTGGTCCGGTCTCGTCAATGTGTGGGTGTGTTTGCTGCCTTCCTGTCATGAATTACCTTGTGTGGATTATATTAAAGACTTTGACTTTCATCTTTATCTTCGTGCGAGTTCTTTCAGCACTGAACGGTGACAGAAGACCGGACCTTACAAAGTAAAGCGGTGTGTTTCCCCGCGTTTTGTTTTTTCGTTTTGGTCAGTTTTTTGTTTTGTTTGTTATGGATGACCCTGCCATCCTTGTCCTCCTGCTGGAGCAGGGGGATCACTCTCTCGAGGACCACACTAACGACTTTATGTTCCTTGCCAACCTCACACACTACCCGGAGACAGCTGCCGCTGCTCGCCACGGGGGAGAACGCTGTGTAAAGCGAGAGCGCAGAGGGAGGCTCCACTGCACCATGGCTGAGGGTGAGCTGAACCTGGATCTGGGACTGTTGGATTTTGAACTGGATTTGATGGATTTCAATACTGATATATATGCAGACATGCCTCCTCTTCTCCTTCCTTCATCTGAACTCTCTGTCTGCCCTGAACTGTTAGCATGCCCAGAAACGACCACAGATGTCGTTCCCCTGTCTGCCACGCTCCCAGTCTTGGGAGTCGTGATATGGTGTGTGTGGGCAGCGCACACCATCCCTAAACCCTTTACCTGTCTAGATTTCCCCTCCCTCTCCTGACTCCTCCAGTCATCCCTGCTTCACCATCGCCACCGCTGTCTCCTGTCAGCCCCTCTGCTCACCCTCAGCCCACCGTCTGTGTGCTGGATTCGTCCCTCTGTGTCTGCCTTGGTTTTTCGTCGACCATCCACCGTCTCAGGACTCCACTCCTCTGGCTGCACCTCGTCCCTCCTTCCCTCCGGCTCCACCTCAGTCCTCTGTTGCTCTGGCTCCACCGTGGCCTTCCAGATCCCCGCCTCTGCCTCGGTCGCCGGCGCCATCTGCTCCGCCTTGGCCTTCCGGATCCTCGGTGTCACCCTGGCTCATCGGCTCTCCGTCTCTGCCTCGGGCTCCACCACCACCTGCTCCGCCGCCGTCAGTCAGCCCCCTGGAGTCGTCAACCCTTCCTCCACCATGGCTCCTCCCTTATTCGCCTCCACCATGGGTCGCCATCACGGTTGTGGCCTGGGTCCCATCTGGCTCCTCCTGTTCCAAGTCCCTCCTGTCTTCTCTCTGGCTCCTCCCTCCTTCTGATCCGCCCTGGCTTCTACTGTTTCCTCCCTGGCTCCTTCCTCCATCTTCTATCGTCCTCCTCCCGGGTGTCCATCCTCCGCCAGAGCCTCCACCGGTACTGACTTCCTGCCAGCCCTTTGCCTTCCCCTGTCACCATCCCACATCCACTCCTTCGTCCTCCTAAGTCCCCTTCCATCCCTCCCTTTTTCTCTGCGGCATGAGGTCGTGCCTTCTGGGAGGGGGGCGAACTGTCACACCCCATTGGACTTTTGTTTGTGTTTTCATTCCTCATGTGCTCTGTGTGACCTAGTTGTCCCTCACGTTTGATTGGGTCATTATGTTCAGGTGTTTCTCATCAGTTATCCTCGTTTACGTTCCCCATATAAGTTGTATTCTGTTCAGTGTTTCTTGGTCCAGTCTCGTCAGTGTGTACAGTACGTGTGTTTGCTGCCTTCCTGTCGTGAATTACCTTGTGTGGATTATATTAAAGACTTTGACTTTCACCTTTATCTTCGTGCGAGTTCTTTCACCACTGAACTGTGACAGTCTGGTTTCTCCCAAGGTTTTTTTTTTCTCTAAAAGTAACACCTTATGGAGGTTTTTGTTGTTTGTCAGCTGTCTTTTGCTTGCTTTCTGATGGCATAATGACAAATTTTAAGGTGTTATTTTGTTTATGAAGTTTTAAATAGAAATACTGATCGATGACTTATGAGTTTTCAGATATTAGAACTGTGATTTTTTTTTTTTTTTCTGAAAAGCTGTTTTGAAACATTTTATGTTGTGTAAAGTGTTATATGAATAAAACTGTCTTGACTTGATTTCCAAATTGTAGCTGTAATTGTCTTCTCAGGTGTTTCTCCTCCAGTCTCTCTGATCGTCAGTCCCAGCAGAACTCAACACTTCACATCTGACTCTCTCTCTCTGAGCTGTGAGGACCAGAGTAACTCTACTGGATGGAGAGTGAGAAGATACACAGACAGATGGGGGCTGGAAGATTGTTCATCAGTGTGGGGATCACAATCAGGATCTACATGTACAATCAGCTCCACCATCACACAGGACACTGGAGTGTACTGGTGTGAGTCTGAATCTGGAGAGAAAAGTCATCCTGTTAATATCACTGTACACTGTGAGTCTGTGTTTATTCACTTCACAAAGTCCTCATTTTATGTTTCATATTTAAATAGCCAGACTGTGATCTCAATTCAATCACCCACACAATCGTATTCATAAATGACAATGAATCCACTACACTATTTAAACTTTGACTATCCATTACTCAACCTTTGACTTCTGCCATAAAAAAGTGATTCTCAATTTATCCAGAAATGTGCCGCTCAAGTTGACCATTTACCCACGTCATGTAAAACAATATATATATATATATATATATATATATATATATATATATATATATATATATATATATATATATATATATAGTATCTCACAAAAGTGAGTACACCCCTCACATTTCAGTAATAAATTTAGATATACTCATCCTATAATATACAAATGAACTTACTTATATGCCAACAGCTTGTACAGAAGCATAATTTATTGTCCTAAAAATAACTCAACATATAGCCAATATTGTCTAAATAACTGGCAGCAATTAAAAATGAGTAATTCCAATAAACATACAAAACTGGGTCCAAAGGCCACATTTTGTAGGGCACCATTGTTATTCAGTACTGCCTTAATCCTCCCTTGGGCATGGAATTCACCAGAGCTGCAACAGGCTGTTGCTGGTATCCTCTTCCACTCTCCTTACAATGATATCATGGAGCTGCTGATGTGTTAGACACATGGTGCTCTCATCTCTCCACTTGAAGACTGTCCTACAGGTACCAATAGGCTCAGGTCTAAAGTAGCATTCACATCCAAGATCCAAGATTTTATCACTACATGCCACAATTACATGAGCACAATCACCCAGGAAATGTTAGTCAGGTCCCATGACAGTGCATCAGTAAAATAGAACACAAAGAATAAAAACATAAACATAAACATAAAAAACAAATGAGGTAGAGATAAAAATAAAAAATAAACAGCAAAATAAAATGCAAAAATAAGCAAGTAGGACAGTATACTGTAGACTTAATAACTAATAATATAAGAAGGAATGTGCAAGAAGAATGTGCAAACAGGTTGTACGGGGTATTTACAATAATTAGCAATAATTATTAATACCTTACTGATTATTAGTGTTACATGTATGATCTGTTTTAGTTAAGTTTCTATGTCTCCGTCTTCCTGCCTCGTTTGTTTCCATGGTTTAGTTAATTAGCCCCACACCTGTTTCTGTTTCAGCCCTGATTACGTTTAGTATTTAAAGCTCATGTGTCTTCACCTAGTCTTTTGTTTACAGCTAGTTAGCTTGATGCATGTTTGATAATTTTCGCGCTTGGATTTTCTCTTTACTTTCTATTAAAAAGATTCTATTTCAGAATCTTCGCTAGCGCCATTAGCAAGCACCCATACAGAACAGTAGACCCTCAAAGCAAGTAAATTAAGTGTGCTTTTTCTTCTAATATTTATTTATTTATTTTGGTCCTCTCCTCGGGTCATTGGATCTGCCCGGCCACCAACTCCTGTGCCTGGAGCAGAGGACCATCTACGAGGAAAGCACACCAGGGCTTTCCGGACCATGCTGCCCCATTCAACCTCTGACCACTGGCCTGTGTTTTTTACACCACCAGCCTGAGCGAAAATTAAAGGACACTGCTGCTGTTGGACCAACCTGCAAAGAGGATTTCTCACATATTCGTAGTAAGCTGAGGCAAATGCATTCATTCTTCTCCGCTTTCCGCCCCGCTGATGAGGACATCTCCAGCCCCACTCCCAAACCAGTGACCAGCCAGCTGTCACCCTGCTGCACGGAGATATTGCCTGAGCCCACTCCAGACGGAGAGCCTGAGCCTGCCATGACACGTGAGCCAGAGCTGAAACCCGCGACTGAGCCAATCGTCACCCCAGAGCCTGAGCCTCAGGAGTGTTCTGACCAAGTGCGTGAGCCGGCAACATCATCTGTTCCTGAGGGAGTTTTAGTGGAGATCGAGGGCTTTGAGGGAAGCCCTGCCCACACTCCCACTGCTGAGGGTGAGCTGCAACTGGCTACTGGAAAATATATTGAGGACCTTATGGACATCTTTGAAGTGGATTTGATCAACTGGGTTGGGGAGGTGGTTCCGCCCAGCTCCTGTACTCCTGTGACTCCACTGGTTCTGCCCAGCTCCTGTGTTCCCTCCCAGCCTCTCTCTCCCACCTCCTCTCCTAAATCCAGCCAGTTCCTCTACTCTGTCTCCGGTGGTTCCTGCCAGTCCCTCAGCTTGCCCTCAGTCTACGCCAGCTGGGCGCTCTGATCCATCGCCTCGGGACTTCCAGCCTCCAGCTCTGCCAAGGTGTGAGGATCCCCTGTCTCCACCTCCAGCCTCCGAGCCCTGGACTCCATCTCGGTCCTTCGAACCATCGGCTCCACCTTGGCTCATAGCTCCCTCGTCTCCACCGTGGCCCGTCCTCCCACCAGCTCCACCGGGCTCCCTCGTCCCTCCGGCTCCGCCTTGGTCAGTCGTCGACCATCCGCCGCCTTGGGACTCCACTCCTCTGGCTTCGCCTCGTCACTCCGCCCCTCCGGCTCTGTCAGGCTCCTCCTTCCCTTCAGCTCCACCTTCGTCCTCCGTCACTCCGGCTCCGCCGCGGCATTCCGGATCCCCACCTCCGCCTCAGTCGCCTGAGCCGCTGGCTCCGCCTAGGCCCTCCAGATCCTTGATGTCACCCTGGCTCTCCGTCTGCTCGGCTCCATCCTGGATTCCTCATCCACCGACTCAGTCTCCGTCAGTTGGCCCCCTGGTGTCGACGGTTCCATCTCCACCATGGCTCCTCCCGCCGTCGACTCCACCGTGGGCCGCTATCCTGGATTTCCACCTGGCTCCTCCTGCTCCGGGCTCCTCCTTGGCTCCTCCCACCCTCCACTCCCCCATGAACTTATGTTTTGGACTCTGTTTGTTTTTGTCCCCTCCCTATTGCCTGCCCTTCACCTCCTCCATGCCCACCTCCTGAACTCCCACCCTCCCTCCTCTGTTGGACTACTTTTGTTGGTGCGACGCACTATCTCGGAGGTGAAGATATGTCACATGTATGATCTGTTTTAGTTAAGTTTCTATGTCTCCGTCTTCCTGCCTCGTTTGTTTCCATGGTTTAGTTAATTAGCCCCACACCTGTTTCTGTTTCAGCCCTGATTACGTTTAGTATTTAAAGCCTGTGTTCTCACCTAGTCTTTTGTTTGCTATTAGTTAGTTTGATGCATGTGTTTGCGACCCCTCGCGCCTGGATTTTCTCTGTTTGACTTTTCATTAAAAGATTTTATTTGTATAATCCTTCGTCGTGAGCTTCATTAGCAAGCACCCATAACAATTAATGGTTATTAAATGGAGTCATGTTGATGTTATGAGACTGAGTTTGAGTTTAGGAGCCTGATGGCTTGGGGGAAGAAGCTCCTCCTAAGTCTCTCAGTTTTTGCCGTCAGGCTACGGAAGCGCTTACCAGATGGTAGCAAAGTGAAGAGACGGTTACCGGGGTGATTTGAGTCCTTGATGATTTTGACAGCTCTGCTTTTGCAGTGTTTGAGGTAGATGTCCTGCAGGGAGGGGAGAGCAGACTTGAGACATTAGCTGAGTGCATAACTCTCTGTAGTGGCCTTATAGTCCTGATTCGAGGCCACCTCTACCAATGAGATGCACTGAGTCAATACACTTTCTATGGCCCCTGAATAGAAAGTTTTCAGGATTGCTGGTGAGACCCTGAATTTCCTCAGCTGTCGCAGATGGTACAGTCTTTGCCTCACTTTCACCTTCAGCTTCATCATCACATCTTGGCGGTGTGTTTGGGGTCGTTGTCATGTTGGAAAACTGCCATTCGACCCAGTTTCTGATCATGTTCTGCTTCAGAATGTCACAGTACATGTTGGAATCCATGTTTCCCTCAATGAACCGCAGCTCCTCAGTACCAGCAGCATTCATGCAGCCCCAGACAATTATGCTACCACTACCATGCTTGACTGAAGGCAAGACAATTTTCTTGGTACTCCTCGCCAGGACGTCATCACACATGTTGGACACTATCTGAGCCAAACAAGTTCGTCTTAGCCTCATCAGACCACAGGACATGGTTCCAGTAATTCATGCTCTTTGACAGGCTGTCTTCAGCAAACTGTTTGCAGGCTTTTTTTGTGAGCCAGCTTCAGAAGAGGCTTCCTTCTGGGACAACGGCCATGCAAACCGACTTGTTGCAGTGTGCGGCATATGGTCTGAGCACTGACAAGCTGACCTTCCACTTCTGAAACCTCTAAACCAATGCTGGCTGCACTCATGCGTCTGTTGTTTGAAGTCATCTTCTGCACCTTATGCACAGAACGAGGACCTAACTACTTTGATTGACCCTTGCGAGGCCTGTTCCAAGTGGAACCAGTCTTGGAAAACCTCTGTATGACCCTGGCCACTGTACTGTATCTCAGTTTCAGGGTGTTACTGAACTTCTTATAGCCTAGGCCATCTTTGTGGAGAGCAACAATTCTAATTCTCAAATCCTCAGAGATTTCTGTGCCATGAGGTACCATGTTGAACATCCAGTGGTCATTATGAGAGAATTGTACTGAAAGCACCAAATTTTAACTGCTCTAATATAAGATACACAAATTTGTGTGGTCCTGTCAAGCATACAAAAACATGAACATGATGAATAGGACATGTGGCTTTGCATGGTTAAACGAAGTATAGCTGTTATCACTTAGGGTGTACTCACTTTTGTTGCCAGCTTTTTTGACAATAATGGCTGTATGTTGAGTTATTTTCAGAGGATATTAAATCTTTACTGCTATACAAGTTGCACATTGACTACTCTAAAGTATATCCAAGTTTCATTTCTATAATATTGTCCCTTGAGAAGATATACTAAAATAGTTGCTGAAATGTGAGGGGTGTACTCACTTTTGTGAAATACTGTATCTATGACTGTTGCAACACTGTTATCATCCATTATTATTATTATTTGTTAATATATATTTCATAAATCCCCCCTTCTGAGAAAATGTATTATTATTATTATTAATATTATTGTTGTTGTCGTTGTTGTTGTATTGATTATTGTAACTCTGTCCTGTTTGGGTTACGTCTCAAACTTCTCCATAAACCTCAGTTGGTGGCTGTGTAATTACTAGACCGTCTTCCCCTGAGCACTTCTCTCCTGTTCTTTGTCAGTCCTGTGAAATATTGTGTAAAGTACAAGATTCTTACTTTTAAGCTCTGCATAAGTTTGCACCCTCCTATCTCTCTGATTTGATTCACATTCACACTCTTAGATCTTCCTCATTTGTTTCTCTTGTTCTTCCTCCTGTTTATTTCACCACTGTGGGGTTCAGAGCGTTCTGCTGTGCTGCTCCTCATCTCTGAAAGTGATTCTCTTCTTAATGTTGAATAGATGTTGCTTCGATTGTATTGCTCTCTTGTATTTTATGATTGTCATTAGGTTGTCATTAAGGTGTCTTTGTGTTGAAAGGCACCTCTAAATAAAATTATTATTATTATTATTATTATTATTATTATTTTTATTATTATTATTATCTGGCTGAGAGAGCTCAACACGCTGCAACTTCAGAAAACACATGCAAATCGAAAATGCACCAGCAAATTAAGAAAACATGTTCATCAGTTTGACAACACATGTACTGCAAATACTCACAATACAAAAACATACAAAAACATGACAAAGAAAAGCACAACAAAAATAGAAACGTGCTGCAAATACTCACAACCCAACCAAATACAGAAATGTGCAAGTAGCACAGACCACAACAAAATTACCTCAACAAAATAAAAATTAACCATGTTTTTTAAATTAATTAATTAATTAATTAATTAATTAATTAATTTATTTATTTGAGGCGTATTGATTACCATTTGTATAACCACAGTTGTACAAATACCATGGTTAAACTATGGTTAGTGTAGTAAATCCATGGATAATTTGTGCATGGTTACCATGGTTTAACTAGTAACCATTTCTTGTTTTTATTTATTTTTATATAATAAATGTATTTAATAATGAACTAATTTTAATACCATAGGTTATTGTTAAATTTTGTAATGTAAAGGAAGTTGTAAAAGTAAGTTGGCCCGCTTAACCTTTCACAGTTATAGTAATTGTTTGTCAGCTTATTTAAGCTAATAATATATATATATATATATATATATTAAAAAAAAAGCTAAGGAATCATATGACCAGGATGTTGTGAGCATTTGCAGTGCGTGTGTTGTCAAATTAATGAAGATGTTTTCATAATTCGCAGGTGTTTTTTTTCTATTTGCATGTGTTTTTTCATTTGTATTGAGCTCTCTCGGCCACCGTAATTATCACCACAGTGGGGATATATTCTTCTATTCTTTCTATATTCTTTATTATATTCTATTTGTCAGTTGATGTTTGCTCTGTTTCTGTAGCTGGTGTGATTCTGGAGAGTCCTGTTCATCCTGTGACTGAAGGAGATAATCTGACTCTACGCTGTTTATATCAATTTACAACCCCACCAAACCTCAGAGCTGATTTCTATAAAGATGAATCACTCATCCAGAGTCAAACTACAGAGATGATCATCTCTAATGTCTCAAAGTCACATGAGGGTTTCTACTCCTGCAAACACCCAGAGAGAGGAGAGTCACCCAAGAGCTGGATCTCAGTCACAGGTGAGAGTCAATGAAACTGTGAGCTGGTTTATTTCTTCTCATGTTCTCGTTCTGATATGCTGCTTGATAAAGTGTTTGTGTGTCTCTTCTTCAGTGTCTCATTCAGGATCTCAGATCTCTGTCCTCCACACACTCACTTCTGTACTGGCAGTTTGTTCATATTTGTTAGTGACAGTCGTGCTGATTTTCAAATGCTGCAGGATGAGAGGTAAATGTCTGATTTATTACATTTTATTCAGTTAAACACCAATTTGGTCATAATTATCATTGATACTGTGTAGCTTGTCATGTTTTGGGTTTGTAAGTTTATTAAAGCTGCTTTGAAACAGCATGTATTGTGAAAATTGCTGTAATACAAATCAGTTCAATTGAACATGTTACGGGCCTGACGAGACGTGCGGATCCATATGCAAAGCTTTATTATAAGACATGGTCAGGAAACAGGCAAGGTCAGACAGTGGCAAACAGGTATGGCAAGGGCAAGACACAGCAATCCGTGGAGCAAGCGTGGGTCGACGATCAGTATCCAAAGGCGCAAGGCAGAGAGATAATCCAGGTACGAGAGTAATAATCCAAACGAGAAGCGAACAGAGTCCAAACGGCAAGGCAAAGGGGTAAATCCAGGAAACACAGGCAGGAAATCAAAACACAAGGCAAGGCAAGGCAAGGCGAGACTATGACAAAGGCTCCGTAATGTAGCTATCGCTAGGAGAGAGATAAACGCTAACAATACTAGGAGCTAACACAGAATGGCACGGTAAAGCAGCTAGCGCTAGGGGAGTGCTATACGCAGATCAATACTCGGCCCCGAGACTGAGAATGTCCATGGTTTAAGTAGCGTGTGTGAATGAGAGTCAGCTGTGCCTGATGAGTGCAATCAGCTGTGTCAGTGCAATGGGTTATGGGAGCTGTAGTCCGGTGTGCTGTGTGGAATGAGTCCGTGTGGTGAGTGAGTGACATCTGGTGGCGAGTTAACGGAAGGGCATGGCCAGGATTCGTGACAGAACATGTTTCGCTCCTCCTGTTTATCTTTTACTCTATAAATACACATCTTTCCTCACTGACAAAGACATGATTTTTTGTTTTGTCTTTTCTTCTCAAATTTGTTTAAATATAGGTAAAAGAGAGAGAGAAAAAAAAGCATACATAGCTGTTCGAGTAAATTTTTGATTGTTTTGTGTGTATTTAACAGCTGCATCTGCTGAAGAGCAAGAAACTGCAATCTGATCTCAATCTGTCGTGATGGTGAGAAGACTTCAGCTTCATCCTGGAATCTCTCAGTATCTCAGTTCAGACCGAACATGATTACTTGCTGGAAAAGTCACGTTTTGGGAGTGACTCCTTTTGGCATCTCACAGTTGTTAAAGTCAATGTGAACCAGCATCGCAACCCTTTTGACTTCTGAGTGAAACAGGATATTCAACGAGTAAACGTGTAGAGAAGAACTTGATTTTATCTATCAGCAATTAATTGGATTGGGAAAAAAATGGCAGTCATATACATTGTTTAATTTTCATTTTTATTTGGTTCTGCTTTACTATCATAATTAGAGGTGTGCGATACTGATAGTTATATCTCTATTTTCTGGGAAAACAGGACTGTTGTGGACAGTTGGCTCATATTCTTCATATTTTGTGATAGTTGGTTCACAGTAGTGACAGAACTGAACTTTTCCATTTAAGGCTGGAATGGCTGAAAATACAAGAAGCTCTGTCTTCACTAGATTAAGTTGTAGGTCATGGTTTTTCATTCATGCTGAAATGTCCATCAGGCAGTCTGAGATTTGTGTAGCTACTGTGGGATCAGCTGGTTGAAATTAAAAGTAGAGCTGTGTGTCATTAGCATAGCAATGGTACATATCACACACCGCTATCATAAAGCAGTTCAGTCCTAATATAAGGCTAAGTATAGCTATGATATGTAGCCTCTGTGATGTTTGTTTGCTTTATAAATTATAACCACATGAATCCACACTGTAATTTATAAGCATGTATATTCATCATTTCTTAATGTAAGTCTTCTGACTTATCACTGCTTTGTAGCAAATGCTTTGTAGGTTTTTCTTATTTTGAACTGTTCATGTTTCCTTTTTTAAAATAAAGACACAGTGCCTTTTAACATAGAGTGTCAAATTAAAAGCAAATGAACCATGACCTCTTACTGCAGCCAATCAGGTTTTACATGTCAGTTATTATTTAGCTCTTTGGAACAAAATGCTACATAAATTATTACAGTTATTATGCAGTTAAAAAGAAAACTATCATTTTAAACTATTTTAGAGCTTGCATTTTTGTATCCACAGCCAATGAATTCACATGTGATTCTTTTTTTACACATGCTGTGGTTCTGACTGGAGTGTGAAAATGCTCCATAGTGTTCACATGGTGAGAACCACTGTGCATCTCTTCACACTGCATGAGGTTTATTTGGAGTCACGTCACCATCAATTAGAAATTCTTAGTAATGTGTCCAAGTTAATGCAAGCTGTTTATTCTTTCTCTTGTACTTCCTCTTTCACATCATTCTCTCAATTATATATTGATGAATGGCTGATGGAGGATATATCTTTCTAAACATATTTCTAAGAAAAAAAAATCAAATAATAGTTTCTTCAGATTTGCTACAGTTTTTATCAGCTGTGTCACTACTCAGTCAACAGTGTGAAACACACCAGTGTAGTCCGCATTGTTGTAACTGGAATCATAATCATTAAATTTGTTTCAATACCCATCTCTTGCCTTGGTGTATGAATATTAAACTCTGTGCACAGGTACAACTATATCAGTATCAGACACCTGATAGAATAGAAATAGATAGATGTGAGATCATAGTTGTGGTTTGTTCTATTTTAGCTTTACCACACGAACAAGTGAGTGAGGAGGAGAGTTGTTCACTTTATTGTAACGTAAATACATCATTATAAATACAGCTAACAACAGCATTACAATAAAGAACCATCAAACACACCAGAATACAACTTTTCATAATAGCAAATACTGAATGGGTCATGACAACATTTCAGTTGAAAGCTTGCATGTTAGTCAGTGTGACATTTTCTGAAAACATGTTACGAGATTATCATCATTATAAAAAGATCTTCTGTAACACATGAGGTACATTTGTATGTTTTTAATCTGTCATGATGTTTCTAAAGATCTGACTGCAGGTTTCAGGAAGTCTTGAGTCTTTAACACAGTCTGTGTCTTTAACCGTCTGTCATCATTCAGTCAGTATGGAGCTCAGTCAACTTCCTCTTGTGCTCTGTGAGTATTATTTTCTCTAAATGTATTTCAGTGGAATTGCTATTATATTATGATCAAGTGTTTTAGTGTTGCTAGATTTATATCTTTTCTTGCTGCTCTCAGAGTTTCAAATCCAGCTCTAGTTCATGATATATGAGTGAAAGATAAGTTTGAGAGAGGAAGTGTGCAGTTAGTGCTGTTTGTGAAAGAGAAATGCACTCTGTTGTGTTGGAGATCAGTGTGTTTGTTAAGTCATTTAATTTTTTTTTTTTTTTTTTGATGTGTAATGGTGTTGAATCAGTTCTGTTGGTTTGTTTTGCAGTTATTGTCGCTGTTGTCGTAATATTCACTAGTACACCGTTCTAGCCTTAAAAGTTTGTCTTAATTCTTCTGCTCGTGATCAGACTGATACCTTGAAGTTCTCGTAACAATGCCAGTCAGATGTTTTCATGTTTATCTAGACACATAAACAGTCCCCCCACAATCTTAATCTTTGTTCATTTTTACAATTATCAGCTCAGTGTTCACATTGTAATGAGTTTTCTCTTTGTGTTTTAGTGCTGACTTCAAACGTCTATTTCGGACATAATGAAGGTGAGTCAATTTGATTCATATATTTCATCACATATGAGTGATTTTACAGTAACTATTACAAACAAACTGAGAGCTAAGAAATTTCTTACATTTTACTATGACTATAAATGCACTCTTTTAATAATAAGTGGAATTATTCATGTGACAATTCTGAGGTGTGACATGAAAATATCAGTCTATCAAAAACAGCAGATATATTTCCTATATTCTTTGTGAAAACAAAATCAAAACAGTGAGAGACAAGATCTTCTGGTGGAAAATTTTCACAACTCATGTTTCCTAATTCCCAATGATTGTATATTGACAGATCTTTTAACAGCTATAGAGAACAACACTTCAGTCTCATCAGATTTAGCATGTGTGTTTTACAATCAAGTAACTGTGTTCATACAGTAAAAGCAGCACATTATTTTCATTGTGAATTGTTGTCATTGTACAGAAATACCAAAACCCAAAGTGACCATCAAACCTGATCAACATGTATTCAGAGGAGAGACAGTCACTCTCAGATGTGACATACAGTGGGTACGGAAAGTATTCAGACCCCCTTAAATTTTTTCAATTTTTTTATGTTGCAGCCTGATACTGCAATTTTTCAAATTCATTTTTTTTCTCATTAATCTATACTCCGTACCTCATAATGACAAAGTGAAAACAGGAATTTAGAAATATCTGTAAATGTATTAAAAATAAAAAACTGAAATATCCCATTTATGTAAGTATTCAGACCCTTTGCAACAAAACTTGAAATTTAACTCAGGTGCCTCGCATTTCTCTTGATCATTGCTGAGATGTTTCTACACATTGATTGGAGTCCACCTGTGGTAAATTAAATTGATTGGACATGATTTGGAAAGACACCTCTCTATAAAAGACCTTACAGCTGACAATGCATATCAGAGCGAAAACCAAGCCATGAGGTCAAAGGAACTGCTTGCAGAGCTCAGAGACAGGATTGTATCAAGGCACAGATCTGGGCAAGGCTACAAAAACATTTCTGCTGCACTGAAGGATCCCAAGAGCACAGTGGCTTCCATAATTCTCAAATGAAGAAGTTTGGCATGACCAGGACTCTACCAAGAGCTGGTCGCCCAGCCAAACTGAACAATTAATGGAGAACGGCCTTGTCTAGACTGGTGACCAAGAACCTGATGGTCACTCTAGTTGAGCTCCATGATCGTATATGCAGATGGGAGAAACCTACAGAAGGACAAACATCACTGCAACACTCCACCGATCTGGGCTTTATGTCAGTGTGGCCAGACTCAATCCTCTCCTCAGAGAAGACAAAAGAAAACAAGCTTGGAATTAGCAAAAAAGCACCTAAAGGACCCTCAGACTCTGAGAAACAAGATCCTCTGGTTTGATGAACCTCAATTCTAAGCATCATGTTTGAAGGAAACCAGCTCTGCTCATAATCTGCAGAGTACCATCCCAAAAGTAAAGTGTGCTGGAAGCAACCTTATGCTGTGGGGCTGTTTTTCAGAGGCAGGGACTGGGAGACTGATCAGGGTTGCGGGAAAGCTGAATGGAGCAAAGTACAAAGATATCCTCAATGAAAACCTGTTCCACAGCGCTCAGGACCTCAGACTGGGCAGAAGGTTCACCTTCCAACATGACAGTGACCCTAAGCACACAGCCAAGGCAACACAGGAGTGCCTTAGGGACAACTCTGTGAATGTCCTAGAGTAGCCCAGCCAGAGCCCTGACTTGAACCCTATCAAACATCACTGGAGAGACCTGAAAATGGCTGTCCACCGCGGTCCCCATCAACCTGACAGAGCTTGAGAGGATTTGCAAAAAGAGGAATAACTGAAACTCCCCCAATCCAGGTGTGCAAAGCTTGTTGCATCATACCCAAAAAGACTTGAAGCTGTAATTAATGCCAAAGGTGCTTCAACTAAGTATGGAGTAAAGGGTATGAATACTTATGTAAATGTGATATTTCAGTTTTTTCTTTTTAATAAATTTACAGACATTATTAAAATTCTGTTTTCACTTTGTCATTATGAGGTACGGCATGTAGATTAATGAGAAAAAAAAAAGAATTTAAACAATTGTAGTATCAGGCTGCAACATAAAAAAATTGAAAAAATTTAAGGGGGTCTGAATACTTTCCATACCCACTGTATATGATGAAGGAGTCACTAGCTGGCGGTACAGCTGATATAAAGAAGATTCAATCAGTGTTTTCAGTGAACTACAGGAACACACATTCAGTCCTGTTGCAGAGTCTGGTGTGATAAATTACTCCTGTTATGGGGATGAAGAAGGAGATCCGCTGTCATATGTCAATAATTGATGACAGTTACTTTGACAGTATCAGGTAAGATGATCAATGCCTCTTCACATTCTTTCAGTTGTATCATAATTATAATGATTTCTCAGCTTACAGTTTAAGGCAGTTTTAATGTTTTTCTCCGAAATTAGTGATGAGTCTAATGGATAGATCTTTTTCAATGAATTGGCTCCCTCTACGGCTGGACATTCTGTCTGGTTTCTGTAACTGTATCATCAAATAGGTATAATCTTACTTTAATATCTAATAAATGGATTTGCCCAAAAATAAATAATAAACTAAAAATAACTTGTATGTACCTATATATGGTACATATGGCCTGCCTGCTATGCGGAAGCCACTGTTACATGTAAGGCTGGGACTGGTGCTGCTCACCTGGGGCATGCACCTGCAGGGCAGCATGTGGTGCAGACGAGGCTGGAAACCATATCAGTTTCTACCACTATAAATCACACAGAGTTTTATGCAGGCAGAAAACCAGCCTATAAAACACAGTACAGCAACACACAGTTCATATGGGTCACTGGTGAGTTCAAACTGAACCACAGAATGAATGAGACACTCTGGACAATTTCCTTGATCTTTTTAGAGCTTGATGTGTCTTGAAATGTTGTCCTGTCATAATTTATTGGTGTCAATGGAGAAATATGCTTTTTCTGTCAGTTGTAGTAACTGTATTTACTAGCAGGGCCTCAATTTACCAAACTAACCAGCAAAACCTTGATTTCTGGGTTAGCGGCAAAAATATTTAATTCTAATGGTGGAAAATTTTCATGAAAAACTAACTACTTTGACATAAAAGTTTTACTAACATGAGTGGACTTGAGGTGCAATAATCAAATAGGTGTAATAAAAATTTATAATCTGACCTGTTTAATAAAGTGTTTTCATTATAAAAATGTATTTTTAATTTTACCTACACTCTCACACACACACTCACCCCCCCCCTACACACTCTGACACTCTCACACACACACGGGGACATGGTGCTGCGGGGTTCCGGGAGGGCCCTAAGGGCCCGAGTGTGCCTGAGCAAAGCTGAATAATTCATGCAGCCTGTGTGCTGGAAAGACATGAGTCGAGATAAGAGTGTGAGTGTGTGTGTGTGTGTGTGTGTGTGTGTGTGTGTGTGTGAGTGTGAGTGTGAGTGTGTGACAGAGAGAGTGAGAGTGAGAGTGAGAGTGAGAGTGAGAGTGAGTGTGTATAAGGTCAGCAGTGGCCGGTTAATGTTCACTAACGGGGTCGTGATCCTCTGAAACCCCAGAGCCCAGCATGACCCTGTGGCTGACCTCTGAGATCTCGTCTCACTCAGAGCTCAGACAGGAGAAACGAAGCAGAGCCGCGGTGAAATTATAACATGCTCTTTCAGTGACACAATCACATCTTAAGAGGTTGTCCTAAAATAATTCACCAGTGTTCAATAATACACTGACGATGAGATGAATAGAATCAACACTGTATGAAACATTAATATTTGTTTTCCTGTTTATCACTGTGAAGCTGCTTTGAAACAATCTGTATTGTATTAAGCACTGCAGAAATAAATGTGACTTGATTATAATTTTTACTAATATTAAGAAATTTTAAAATAATCACAGTAAATAAACATTCTTCTAGTTCATCAGCGTATCTGTTTACAGATGCATGAGTGTATAATTATTCACAGCGGCTCGTCCAATCAGATTTCAGAGGCGTGTCTGAGCATTGATGAAGCAGTGTGTGTTTGCAGCTGAATGTTACAGAACGAGACACAAATGACCAAACACACACTGCTCAATGAATCAGAGAAAATGAGAAGTTTGTAAACTTAGAAAAGACTCCGAGTCAGAATATGACTTCCTCTTCCTGTGCGTGAGTGCATATAGATCTGTCTACAGCAGCTCAATGAATTCTCACCACAGATCATTTGCATTGTTGCCAGTAAAACTCACACACACACACACAGGGTTTTTGATGATTCTCCATTAACATGATTTTTAATACTCAATGTATATTTTCTTCCTTATCCCTAAACACAACACTCACAAAAAGCTTCTACATTTTCACATTTCAAATAAAATAAATAAATAACATCATTCTATATGATTTATAAGCGGTTTACCTCATTGGGACAAATAAAAAGTCCTCATAAGATAAAAAAAAATAAATAAAAAATAAAAAATCAGATTTAATTCTCTGATGTAGTCAATGGCCACATGACATTGAGTTAAACAAGTAAAACGTTTTATTTATTTGAGCATTTTATTTTGGGTGATTTTTGTAAAAAATATTATAATTATATTTATTTTACATTTTCATTCCTGGTGCACAGTTTTTTTTTTTTTTGTTGTTGTTGTTTTTTTTTTTTTTTTACCAAAACTGAAATTAAAGTCTTCATTTAGCCAAAAACGGAAACAGAAAAAGTTAATTTAATAATCAATTAATTAAAATTACATTTCTTAAATAATTAACACTCACAAACTTGTTCAAGCGTCAAAACGACATTTACTGTTCGAATTTTGGATAGCACTTTACAATAAGGTTCATTAGTTAACATGAAAATACTTCTACATTTAATAATCTTAGTTCATGTTAATTTAGGCATTTACTAATGCATTATTAAAATGCGTCGTGTTTGTTAACATTAGTTAATGCACTGTGAACTAACAATGAACTATTGTATTTTTATTAATTAACATTAACAAAGATTAATAAATACAATGTTCATTGTTGGTTCATGTTAGTTAATACATTAGCCTAACTAATGTTAACAAATGACATCTTATTGTAAAGTGTTACCGAAATTTATTATAAAACTGACACAGATTGTATTCGTATTCGCATTGCAATTATTGGACAACAGGTGCTGCAAATAATGTTAAGTTATTAAATGTGAATTCATTTTTGGCTGAATATTTATGGTTGCTGAAAATTCGGTGCATCACTGATTTTCATGATTTAATTATTATATTTATTTATTATCAGCAGCTCAGTTTAGGAAAGTTTGCTTGAGCAGAAGGAGCTGAAGCTCTTTTCTCTCACTAGCTATGTTTCCATCAGCCTGTTTTAATGTGCATTTTGAAGTACTGCATCAGAAACGAGTGATGGAAACACCTAATTTCAAATAAAAATCCCTTAATTCACAAAAAAGTTTTTACGCTCGCATGAGGTGGTTTTTGACTTGTGCAAAAAAGGCTTAATGCGAAAAATAGAAGATAGAAACACATTTGCTGAATAAATTCCTCCATGCGCATCAAAAAAGTCACGTGACTTTGCGCGATGGGACTGCAAAACCTGACTAACCAGCGGACCGATCTCATTCCACAGCATCTGAAATGTTGTTTTTGTCATTCTGAAATGCCTGAGCAAAGTGTGTCAAAGTATTTCTGTATAATTATCTTACACAACTGTGTTCCCAAACAGCAGCATCCGCAGCATACTTACATTTATAATTACACTTGACCCATCCCTTACACCTTAACCCACCCTTAAACCTACCCAAACCACCAAACTGGTCCCTAACCTTACCCATATCCCACCTCAATAGCAGCAAAAGTGTTTTGCAATACAATATGAACACAATAAGTACACTGTACTTATTTTATGTAAGTTAAGGCCACCTAATATAAAGTGCGACCAAATCCACTTTACCAGCTAAATTAGTCTCAGACAGCGATGCCATAGGAATATACAGAGCTGCTGCACAAACAAAGTTCAAAGACAATGTTCTAAAGAGGGTGACGCGCTTGTTTCTCTGGAGAATAAGGTCAATATAGTGTCAGCGTCTGGAGCTGCTCTGAGTCACTCATTCATCACACACTCACTCACCTGAGGGCCTGCGCAGGTGTGTGAGTGGCTGCGGTCGCTCTGAGGTAGGAGAGGCTGCAGGTGAGCGCAGGTGAGTCAGATTCTGAGGAGGAGAGCCCTGGTAATACCGCGTGGCGCTCAAGAGGTCGTTGAGGATCTGCAGGATGGTGCTGACGTCTCTGCGAGGACGGCCGCTGCTGTCCTGACAGGTGGGGTGTAGAGTACCTGAGGAGTGAAGAGGTCAGCGTGAGGTCGAGGCCAGCCGCTTGTTCACGCTGCTGTAATTCTCATGAAGAGATGCTTTACCTGAGAAGGTTCCTGAGAAAACTCCCGGCGCGTGGCTGACCAGACTCTCGATGACGGCGCCAGGTTTGCATCGCTGTCTGCAGGTCTGAGTGCTGCCTTCAGCCTGAAATTCATTAACATTAATTAATGAATATCATTAATATACTATCATAGTTTCTGTTAATATTATTAGATTAATATTAGATTATTATTAATAATTAGATTTTATTTTCACTTTAATTTTAGTAAATTTTTTTAAATGTCCAGAATTTTTGTTTATTTAGTTTTAGTAATTTTAGCACTTGTGTTATTTTAGCATTACTGAAATACTATTTTATATATATAATTTTTTAAAATTTTTATTAAAGTTTTAGTAATTTTGTTGTGCAGTTTTGTCATTGAGTACTTTTTGTTTTTAACGTGTTTTTATTCATTTTTGGTTTAGTTTTACTTATTTTAGTACATCAAGTTAAACTTTTTAACTTTTAATTTTAAATGCTGTCTTGGCAACTAGCAGAAATAAAAGTTTTGAATATATTTTATTTCAGTTAAGGTTTATTTTATTTCAAGTAGCAAACATTTTAAGGTTTTAATTTTAGTTTCAGTTTTAGTTAACCATGATAACCCTGAAACTAAACGAATGAGAAATACTGAAATAAAACAAAATAAGTTTACGTTTTTTTAATATTTTAAAATATTTCAGTTAACACTCAACTTCTTTCAAGTAAATCTTTTATGGTTTTAGTTTTAGTTAATTATAGTAACCTTGCAACTGTCTCCGTAATACCGGAGCTTCTCAAATGTAAACCACTTTTATTCATCTCAAGACTTTTATAGCACAAATGTGAAGCTGGTATAGGACAGATGACAGATGAATGTACAATTATCCATCACAGACATAACTCCAATGTTTGCATTTTTTTTTAATGTTAGAGCTTGTTGAATTAAGCACAAATACTGTACAATTTACAGCTTTTACTGGCTTTACACTGTTGTGAGAGGTGGACAAGAGTTAGTAAATGCTGCTATCGGGCTAGATTTATTTATGTGTTTTTAGATGAACTTCAACCCTTTTAACACTTTTTAGTTACTTGTGAGAGTGTGTATTTGAACATTTATTGCTAGTCCATTGTAACACATTAATGCTGCCTATTAAAGGCCACTATTTTTGCATTAGGGTGTAATAAAATAAATACAACAAAAGATGAATCGAACAGTTTGACAGGAAAGACTGGAGCAGCTCTACAGTCGTGTCTTACCTGAATGCAGGGCGGAGCAGGGGCGGGGCTTTGAGAGCTGCAGGCGTGGCAAACATGCTGTGAGTGAGGCACAGGGGCGGGATGTTGAGTATCGTGGGTGTGGCAAACATGTTGTGAGTGTGGAGCAGGGGCGGGGCTTTGAGTGCTGTGGGCGTGGTGAATATGAGATGAGGGCGGGGCAGTGTGGCTCTTAAAGACGTCCAGTTCTCGCTGCTGTGAGTCTGAGGGGTTTTTACTGCTGATGGCCCCTGGAGGAGTCTGGTTGGGGCCCGAAGGACCCCTGGAGACAGCTGGCTGTCCTCCAGACGCCTGAGCTGCCAACTGGAGCTGCACAAACATCATGTGATCGCCCACACGCAGGGCAAGGGTCAGCGGGGACCGTCCTGACAGGAAGTCACTGACCTACACACACACACACACACACACACACACACACAAAAGAAAAAAAAAGAAAAGATGATTGACAGATGTTAATGAGACTTGCAGATTTCATTTAGTAGCACATTTCATCTTTTGGCTCTGATCAATCAATTTTGATCTCCACATCAATGCAAAAATTATTCTTCCTATTTTTTTCCTTTTACAAATATTTAAAGATTCTTAAATCAAGATGCATTTACTAGTGAAGCAAAATGACATCAGACATAAAGTCTCGTTTTCAGAGAAATGTAATAAAATGAGTGAGGTTATGCTTAAGACAACAACAAATACCTACTAATGGGGTCGGGAAAAATAAACTTAATTCAAAGGGAAAATAAGATTATTTTTCTGACTCCATTGGCAGATATTTCTGTTTTAAGCAAAAACTCACTGAATTTTGATCATTTTTTTCAGAAAACAAAACTTGTTATCCTTAGTCATTTTGCATCTCCAGTAAATGTATCTCGATTTAAGGATACTTAGATATTTATACTGGAAAACTAGACAAAAATACTGAGGAAGTACATCATTTTTTTGCTTTGTGTAATTATTCTAAAAAAAAAAAAAAAAAAATCTACCTATGGGGTCAAAAAAGTAATATTAAATTTATTTTTCTGCCGCCATTTGCAGATATTCTGGGTTATATTTTATTTTAAGGTGTCCTTGTTAGAGGGTAATTATACATTTAAGTACTGAGTAATATTAATTAACTACATGTACTTACTATATGGTTAGGTGTTAGGATTAGGGTTTGGTTTTGGGTTACTTGCATCTAATTATGCATAATTTATTGTAATAATTAATAAATAAATTAATTAATTTCTTAGAAAAGACTTCTTATGTCATTGTGCATCAAGTCAATGTATCTAAATTTAAAAAATGCTTAGATATTTGTATTGAAAAATGAAAAAATACTGCATAAGAGCATCAGTTTGCAGAACTACCTCCCGATATTAAACACATCTCAAACTAGACAATAATGAGATCACAACAGAAAAGCCTGTTTCCATATCCATTGTCTGTGAAACTGTGAATCCACACAATTAAAATAAAAACAGGCACAAAAGTGTAAAGCACTGATTCAAATTTATAAGAAGAAACAGAGTCACAGTGTATCCGTGTATGATTGCATCAGTAGAGCACTAACTAACCAGAGAAACCAATATCCCCAGAGTCTGATTCAGATACCAACAGTGCTGAGGTTTCACACGCGTCGCCCAAAACCACACGAGCCGCTCCTGTAGATTCAGAGGAGAATCTGCTGGCCATCAGAGGAGATGATGACTGTATGGCTGAGGGAAGCCTGACGCTCTCTGAAGTCCGTGAGTAATGCTAACATGACACATCTCGCTCTCCTTCACACGAATCCACTCATTAATACTCTGTAATTAATGCTCGTGATGTATAGCTGGGCTCAGATGTAAAGGGCACGTGTTGGTGTGCTGGGCTTAGGAACTGAAGTGGGCTTGCATGCGTGATGCTTCAGACTCTGATATCAGTCACTGGTGTGGGTGAAGACCAGCAGCACAGCAGTCTGGGAAACTTAATTCTCAGAAATTGTGTGCTGGTACTTTGTAATGCATTGCAATGCAACTGATGCGTCACAACAAACAGCAGATCTGTGCTGATGGACGGCAGAGAATGTGAAATGCAAAGGCAGCACTTCACAACACGGTTTCATTTGATCACATTCGTTAACACTTCTACAGCAGTTAATCTTAGCTAATGAGAATCTCAATATTTACTTCATTTTAAAAATCTAAAGTTGCATTATTAGTTAATGCATTGTGAAATAACATGAACCAGAGTTATTATAGTTAAAGAAAACCATAAAAAAAAAAAAAAAAAAATATATATATAATAATAATAATAATAATAATAATAATAATAATAAATATATATATATATATATATATATATATATATATATATATATATATTTGTTTATTCTTTTAAATAAAATTATTTTACATATTTTTAGTGCATCAAAAAAAAATAAGTAAAGCTGAAATAAAAATATAAAAACTATTAACATTTATAAAAAACAAACAATAAAATTACTAAAACTACCTACCATTTGCATAAAAACTGAAAATATAAAAACGAATTCAAAATAATAAAAACTAATGGTAAACACTGACATGAACACAAGCATTTTTAAATAACATTAACAAAGGTTAATAGTGTAAAATACGCTGATTGTTAGTTAATGCATTAACTAATGTTGACAAATGAGACCTTATTGTAAAGAATGACTAACGCAAATAATAAACCATATATTGGTGCATAGAGTAAAATAAACTTTTAAATCTTTTAAAGGAAGATATCTTTTCTTGTCACCACTTTATAAATTAAAATCCTGCAGTAAAACCCTTAGAGAAGCGCTGTAGAAGTCTTCAGACTAAAGGAGGTGGATTGTGACTTGAATCCGGACTGATCACAGATTTACACGATGACTGCGCACAGAACAATGGTTTGGAAATCAGCAGATTTGAAGAAAACACCCAACCCTTGATTACAAGAAGCTCTGAGTGTGGCAATCAATGCGTTACGTCATCACATCTCACAGCACCAGCCTGAGGAGTCCGGTTCAGAGCGGTTTACTGTACATCAGAGCGGCTGGTATGCAGATGAGCGAGTGTGATACGAAATCCTGAAACTAAACACAGCCCTGACTCACAGGAACTCCTGCGCTGACACGACTCGAGCGATTCTGGCCCACAGCAGACGGAGGACAGTCAGAGCGAGAAACAGCGAACGACGAGGCTCTGCTTCTCAGAACATCAGCGACATTTAAATAGCACAAACTCAAGATCACTGCAGATTACAACATCCTTCTGATTGCACTTTACCAGTTATGGTGCTTTAACGGTTAACTAGTTTTGTACCTGAATAACTGTCCCAACAAAATTAACTAGTCCTTCAAAATACCATTCAACGTCCTTAAAAAGGAGATCATCTTTCTATATAATGTTTTATTTTATATATATATATATATATAAACAGTAACATCTTACAATGTGTCATTTGTTAACATTAATGTATTAACTAACATGAATGAACAATACATTAAACTATTTGTTCATCTTTGTTAATGTGAGTTAATAAAAATAGTTGTTCATGGTTTGTTCATTGTTAGTTCACAGTGTATTAACTAATGTTAACAATCACAACTTGTGATTTTAATAATGCATTAGTAAATGCTGAAATTAACATTAAGATTAATCAATGCTGTAGAAGTATTGTTCATTCTTAGTTCATGTTAACTAATGTAGTTAACTAATGTTAACCAATGAACCTTATTGTAAAGTGTTACCAAAAAAAAAAAAAACCCTTAAGCAAAAATCCACTTCATTTTTTATTTTCAAAAAACAAAACTTCATATAAGAACTGGTTCTGTTCACAAACAAAATAAAGGCGTTTTCAAAGCGATGCCACAGATGAACAATTTCTGGTTCCCCAAAGAGCCTTTCAACGAATAGCTCTACCATTTTTTCTTAGCGTGAAGAATATTTTAAAGTCTTTTTCCACTATAAAGGTCCTTTTGTGCATCTGAAAGATTCCAGGATGTTAAAGGCTCTTCATGGAAGCAGAAATGCAAATAAAAAGCCTTTATTTTTAAGAGTGTCAATGGCAGGCCGATCAGATTCTCAGACCCAAACGCTCAGCCGCAGTAGTAAGTGAGTCAGTGAAACGCAGCATTCCTGTAGTGTAAGTGGATGTGATGTGAATGATGTGGCAGTAATGAATGAAACGGAGCCGATCCGCTCCTCCTGTCTCTCCAGCGAGTCACGACTCTGAGCACTTTAATCACAAAGACAGGCGGTTAATGAAAGGCTGGAGAACACGAACACGCAAGCGTCTGTCATGTGTTTAAACCGCACATCCATCAGCTGCTCAGAGCTGTGAACTCACGACCCACAAACACTCACACGATATCCATTAAATACAAATATCTGCTATTCAATCCTGCTCTTATAATGCACTTTAATTTTCCAAGCATTTCATATAGAGAGACAATTCAATTTACAATTCAATCAATTTCTCAGTAATAACAAAGGAGATGCTATCAGGTGGCATTTTCTTCCCTCAAACTACAAACCGCCCCCCCCCCCCATCTCCTATATCTGAGACTGTCTGTAAACATATTCCTCATCCGTCCTGAGAGCTGCCACATTCTGCATCTGAGGTTAATGAACATCGAGCTCCAGAGATCAATGCTGAAGTGGCTAGGAGAGCATCTTCTGTCTGAAGCGCTATTGATCCGCAGGCCTTCAGCGAGATCTGCTCCCTCACCGCACAACGCTATTAAGAGCAAATGATTTCCAATCACGCTGAATGGAAAGGCCAGATATTCCCCCGACAGCAAGACGATGCTGGAGGAACTTTACAATAACAGTGAGTGATAAAGAGAGGGGTTTCCAACCACAGGACCTGGATGAAAACCTATTGGATAGAGCATCTTAATAAACATGCCAAACTGAGCAGATATTGAAGTCAGCATGAAATGGAAACAAATTCACTGCTGTGTTGTGATTAGGGTCCAATGAAATTAGTTTTATTTTTTCCAAATTCTGTTTTTTCCATTTTAATTTATTTTTCTGGACTCCTTTTTAATGGTTTAACGAAATTTTATTAATTAAAAAGCATGTCTAATTATTTAAAATCATTAAACTTTAACATCAATTTCTTAAATTTCTGTGTGTATATGATATGGCGCCATTTTTACTCAAATGAAAGGGTAAAATGCTCAAAAAAAGTACTCTGAGCAGTTTTGGAGATGTTCATGTATTTATGTTCTTTCTTTGTGAGAAGGCAGACGATGAAAATGCCAGCATCAAGCCCTTCAGTATGTGTGTAGTAAACAAAACCGTGCATCTGGGCCATTCATTCATATATATATATATATATATATATATATGAGCCTTTTTGCAGCTTAATATTTATAAATACTACGCCATGTCGTGGTTTGATTTAAGTGTACTGATCTACTTTTGATTAATTCATCCAAACTTTGACAAATTCTGTGACATTTCACGTTAAACTGTAAATTCAGTTTTTATAACTTGATTCCGTCCGTGTTTTCCGCATTGTAGAATCAGAGGGCCCTATGTGATGCACTTCAGAATGAACGGCTAAAACAAGAAAAGAAAAAAAGACAGGACCTGATTTTATACATCACTTGCTGTCAAGATTGTGAAAAATGCACTGCAAGACAAAAGTACTGAGAAAGGAAATCATTTTTTGCAGCGTGTATATAGGAATGGATGCAGATCTGAATGCGACTGACTGAACTGAAGCAAGTTTCATTTTGATTACAGATTTCAAAGTAAACAACAATACTGAAAAAAAAAAATGAATCAATCTTGAAAATACTGAAAAAAAGTATTGAAAATCATTCACAATAACACCTGTGACATGCATTAAGAAAATACATTTTGACGTCATGCTGACTTTAGACTGTTTGTTTTGGATGATGAGCATGTGCTGATCTTACAGTGAACAGGTACAACGTCTAACGCTCTTAATGTGAGACCTGCTTCATTCAGAAAATATCAGACAGAGAGAGAAAAACAAACTCAAACCCAACAAACACAAACTTCCTGAAGCACTACACACACACCGGCATGCAGAAGGCGTCTAGACACACAGACAGGTTGAGCATCGGGCTGTTCTAACACACTTCATAGGAGGATTTCCATGCTAAAAATACCTGCAGCATCACCAACCACATCTAACAGCAGATAACTGCAAAACCCTGCAATACTGCACAGATGCAGCGGAGAGAATGCGTGCTTCACTAAACTACAGCAGCAAAACAAAGAGCTCGGGATGTTCTCTGACACACAAAAACACAGCTGAACCTCAACCAAACACGTCCAGCTCGCATCCGTTTCAACAACGATCTGCATGGATAAATCATTTAGAATAAGCGATATAAAGATTGCATATTAAAACAAAGATTGCAATATTCCATAAAAAAAACAGGACTAGCCGATTTTGATTTCAAGGTGACTAAGGTTTCTCACAAAGAAGAAACGAGAGCCGGATGAGTTTCATGAGATTCAGAGCCGCTTATAATAAGAGTCTGACATGCGTCTGTTCTAGGAAATCATCTATCATTCTTCAGTCTAACCACACACACACACACACACACACACACACACAACTGACATCAAACAGCTCAGCATTGCCAAAATGACGCACAGACACACTGATAGGGCGGAGCGCGCACAGATATACATGCACATGTGGTTTCACAGATGTAGGTGCAACTTGCAGGGGCTAAAACTTAAAAATAGAACATTTCTGCTTATCCAACTTAGTTTACGTAGGTTAATGATCTGTTAAACATCAAATGTCACTTTTACAGTACAGTAAAGTGTACATGCACACTGATTCCAATGGGCTCGTTGCCAAAAGAGCAGCTGTTTGATTTGCTTACATGCAAATATTTCATAACACAGAAGAACATTCATAAAAAGCACCGGCCCGTTTCTGCCGTTTACCCAGAATCAACCATCGCTTATTCTGAATGAGTGCGTGTGTATTTGTACACACATGTGGGCGTCTTTCACTAGATATATTCAGCTGTTGGTGGGAAACGCGCACTCATTAGAATAGTCATTGTGCGAGTTCTTGTGAATGAGTGTGTGCTGGTAGAAGAGGAAGTGTGCGACCGCAGAGAGAGCTTCACCTGAGCATCTGAGAGACTCTCCAGCGCCTGCAGAATCGACTGCTCCGAGCGGCACGACTGCGACTGCAAACACACAACAACAACAACAACAACATCACTCGACTGCATGCATGAGATCTTAAACACTGTAGAGTTTAGGCTTTTAAATGTAAAAACAAATGTGATTTCTGAGGATGAAGTGTTATTTACCATCAGTCCGGCTTCAACTGTGGGCACCAGCGTCAGTCTGCTTCCATCAACCACACCAAAATCCAGCAGTTTTCCTGAGTTTAACCTCCTGCAGATGAAGAACACAATCAGTATTTCCCATCATGCACCCCTCCAGCTCTGACAGATACAGTCAAACCAAAAATTATTCAGACACCAGATATAATTTTTGATATTTTTTTACTAGTGGGTGCAGGACACTATAGTTGATTTCTGTAAGTGAGGAGAGCAAAATAAAGTAAACTGTGACATATTATACCCAAAAATTCTTCATACAGTGGACTACCAGTAAAATTCTGGACCACTTTGACCTGAGCATGTTTTGTTCCATACCTTTCTATCTGTTATCTGACATTATAAAGATGAATTTGTTCTGACACAGTTTAACTCTTGAGTTCTTGTCATATTTTATTACCATTTTCAAAACTACAGCGAATAAACTGTGATCATGTGAGAAATGTTGAAGGTGTCTGAATAAGTTTTGGTTTGACTGTACATCAGGACATTCATGAGATGGTTTCAGTTCAGTGTGCTTTGCTTTTCTGAATAAATGCCACTGTGATCTGACAGCTTCATCAGAGTAATGTTTCTGGAGTAATCTTGGCTGTAACAGACTGGAATGAATTCCTGAAATATATCTAATGAGCATTTGTAAACTGTCGCCTTTGGCTTGCTCATTTCAGCAATTAATATTCAGTAATGCCATTAGCGATTTAACTGCCCTGACACTATCAGATGAGAAGAGTTGAGTGTAATAAGAGCTGCTTTACAGCTGAAATTGAATTAGTTTCATAATTGATGAATTTTGTAACATTATGTTCATGTGTAGTCTAGAGGTGACAGAACCATCAGCTCTGACGGATCTCAGGTTTCATTGCTGTCTTAAGGAGAATCACTCCATCCTCTACTAAAACAATCCTACTGGAATCTGCATGTGATTCCTAATGGAATTCCTGCAGGATTCACACTGGAACACTGATACATTTCCATCATAACACCAGATCAGATGTGCATTACATTTTAATTCATTTCACAAAAAGAAACAGCTTCAGGCTAAACTAGCTCTGATCCAAACACAGAAACTTTCACTGTACTTTAAGATCACAAAACTTGAGAAACAAAATGAGTTTAAACTTAAACCAACAACATCTACCTCAAAAACCAACTTGACAATTATTCATTCCCCATAAACAGATGTTTGTTCTTGTTAAGCATAAACTAACTTTTGTTCGGTTTCTCAGACAACTAACTTTTTAAGGCCTTAATTTGTGATTTAAAAAAGACAAACATGGAACATTCACTTCCAAAAGCAGTTTAAAAACCTCACAGGATTGTAGATTTTCCTATAGTCAGACATCAGTCTTGATGTTCTGATCTAGATTACTCAAAGAACCAACCAAAGTTTACGTCAGATCATTCAGAACCGATTCGAAATCAAGACAGAAACCGGACTCACGTGTCTCGGTGCAGCAGCAACAGTCTCTCCCTCGGAACCCGCAGTTTTTCGGACAGTCTCCTCTTCAGACCCTCCACGGTTTCGTCCAGCGGAACGGACAGCTCGAAACGGGTTCCGGTTGTGGAGCTGATCGATACGTTCATGGACGCGTCGCCGCGGAGGAGCTCTGGACAACGGGATAACGATCCGCTGCAGCTCCGCGGCTCGGTGTTCCGCTCCATTCGATAATCCCGTGATCTGTGAACCGAACGGATGACGGTGTGTATCGAACAGCTTCTGTGTTTACCGTAAAATCGTAAAATTCCGGTGAAATATCCGCGGTATTTGGTTCGGTCTCTCTGAGGTAAATCCAGTCTCGCTCGCGAGCCACAATAACGGCCGTCGATCTGCACAGAAACGCGCCAAAATATAAACGCTAGCAGGCCATTAGGATCCGAATGTATATCTATATTTATCCGAATGTTATTTTTATTCAAATACCCGTTTTTTTTAGCTCGTAACGCAACTTTGTTTCATAAGCCGATTGCTCGGTCTTCTGCTCCGAGCAGCTGCTGCGTCTATATTTGTTACGAAGCCCCAGCCGAGAGATCCCGCCCACCGTCACAAACAACCAATGGCGTTAGTGGATATGTCGTGTCAGCCAATCAGCCGTCCGCTCGTAACACCACATGTACATATGCTCCGCCCACCCACCCGGTCCTCTGCGATAATAGTTGACGTGACCAATCAGAGAAGCGCAGAGAGAACAGCCACGCCCCTTGCCGTTGAGATCATTCACAACAGCTGAGAGTAAAGCGTTTCAGTAAATCATTTTATTCTTGGGTTTTAACATTGGCTTTCCTGATGACAACATAATAAAATTATTACGCATTTTTAGGAAAATTTCACTTGCACAAAGCCAAGGCTATTTATTGATTGAGTTGGCTTTTGTGCAAGTGAAATTTTAATAAAATATATTGATTGATTGATTGCGTTGGCTTCTGGGCAAATGAAATTTTAGTAAAATGTATTTATTTATTTAAATCTGGGTTTTGTGCAAGTGAAATTTTACTAACATTATTTTATTTTATTTAATGAATATATATATATATATATATATATACAAACAATGAATATATATGCAACAAATTCAAAAGAATGTGTTGTATGTATCTATATGTATGTATATAATTTTTTATTTAAGTGACTTGAATGATTTAAATTAATGTTTATAAATAAGGAAAATATTTTTGATGTCTTTTGGCTTAGGTAGAGTCCTTTGTTATTTATATTTAAGTTATCTGGATGATGGATGGTATTGTGTGGGCTCAGTTCTGATGTTCCTATGAACCCATGAATCATTCCTGACGGTCTGATCCGTACATATCTGTCTGTCAGTGTTTGAGTGTTCATATCTGAGCTCTCATGAATCAGGACGGCCTGTTTGCTGTAGTGTTTGTGTCCATCATCATCATCCCCATCCTCCTCATCACAGGCGTGTCAGAGTGACTCATGTCACACGCTCACTTCCTGCTTTTCTCCGGCGTTCAGGAATTTGCTATGGTTTGCTGAAGTTATTAATCACTTGATCACTTCTGAGTGTGTATGATGTTGTGGGAGGAGGCGAGTGAAATTCCCAGCCCTGTTCCTGAAACAGAACATTCCGATACCATGATGCGTGTTGTTTTATGATTGTTTTACAATATCCATGCAGGGGTGTCTTATGTAAAGGTTACAGTAATACGAGTCACTCACGGGTTAGTCAGGATGTTTGTTAAACACATTAGAGTAAGACACAATACGGATCACCGTTTGGGTCAAAATGAGCAGGAAACACGTTTCTTCATTACAGAGACTTACACCAAATTTGAACAAAAATGTATTCTAAGAATGCTGTGCTAAAATTCCCATTAAGTTATGAAAACATGTTTTCTGAACATTTAAAATGTAAAGGTTTTTAAAAACTTTTTTTTTGTTATGTGAAGAGAACAAGTAAAGAGAAACATTATGGAAATGTAACTTTTAAATGAACATTGTAAAATAAGTAACATTTAAAAATTGTTACATGAATGTCCAACTAAAATGTTTCAAAATTTAAATGTTCTATGAACAATATATGATATATAACATTTTGTGCAAAAGTTTTAAGAACATTATTAAAGACAAATTAAGAATGTTTGTTCATAACCTTTTTAGAACATTCTGAGAACGTTCCCTGTTATCTGGGAAGCAGCAGTTCATCAGAATGAGAATGAAAGTCATTTACTCACCATCACTTCATCTCTGTGGAACACAAACAGACAATCTTTAAAGATTCTTCATGAAACTCTTTACAATAAAACTACAGTTCATAGAGATCATCACCACTGACAAGCAGAGTCAGTCACATACACTGTACAAAAAAAAGTGGGTTTTTTAGATTATTGGAGTACTTTTAATTTCAGTCTTTCTATAACAAAATTTCACATTTATTTTAATGTTGTAATAAAACAATTGTGCTGCTGAATATTTTTGTGGAAACTGTGATACATTTTATTTTTCAGGATTCACAGATGAATAGAAAGTTCAAAAGAACAGCATTTATTTGAAATAGAAATCTACTGTAACGTTAATGCTGTCACTTTTGATCATTTTAATGCTATTTCAGTGTTCATTTCACAGTATCTCAGTTACTTACCATTTCTTTGTACTTATTTGTGAAATATTTTGTGAAAATCTCATCTGTATCATGCGTAAACCACTTTGGATAAAAACATCTGCTAAATGAATAAAGCTCCTTTTTGGAGCTCAATAGCCATAGTCAGATACTTACACTTACATTAATGTATGTACAGTATTACTCTAAACATCTGACAGCAAAAATGATTCAGACAGCAGATATAATTTTTGATATTTTTTTACTAGTGGGTGCAGGACACTATAGTTGATTTCTGTAAGTGAGGATAGTAAAATAAAATAAACTGTGACATATTATACCCAAAAATTCTTCATACAGTGGATTACCAGTAAAATTGTGATTTGCCACTTTGACCTGAGCATGTTTTGTTCCATACCTTTCTATCAAAGTTATCTGACATTATCAAGATCAATTTGTTCAACTCTGAGTTCTTGTCATATTTTATTACCATTTTCTAAACTACAGCCAATAATCTGTGATAATGTGAGAAATGCTGAAGGTGTCTGAATACATTTTGGTTTGACCGTACATACAGTGATTGAGCTGAGAGAACTGAAGATGTGTGTGTTGGGTGTGTTTGGCAGGAGCTGCGCTGCTGTAATGCGACGGCTGCAGCAGGAGGTCAGTGAGAGTTTTCTGGATTCTGTGGAGGAGTTTGTGACGTCCGAGCGGGATCCGTTCAGCACTGTATTCCCATCGCAGGACTGAAATAGATCCTTCCTTCTGCTGCGTCACTGTATTCCAGCCCACATCTTCATCCTCCTCATCCTCATGCAGCTCTGCTCCTGATCGCCTCTCTGAAACACAAACACAGCTTTATCAGCTTTTCTAATAGAATCACATTTAAGCACACGCTGATTAATATGCATGTGAGAATCAATCACTGAACAGGCTTCTGAAGTGAATCTGTTGTGCATGAGTTTAGCTGATCACCAGACATCCAGGAATCATCATCTGAGAAACACATCATACGATCATCAGGGGGTCTGCAGGAGAAACACTCGGCATATTTTCAGAAAACAGACATCAGGATCCTCACTCATTTAACAGAATATAAGGAACATTATGCTTGTGCTTAAAAACATCTGGCCACAAATAATGTATAGCTCTTGTAACATGAACTCTGTAACACATTCAAATGATTGGAATATGTTTTACAAGAAAAAACAGTTTCAGTTTTTCTACTTCAAAATGTCATGTTTAATTCAATGCATTACTTGACATTTCTTTGTAATTAATTGTGGAACTTTCTAGCAATTTCTAAGTGAAAAATGGGTAACACTTTATTTTAAGGTGTCCTTGTTACACATTACATGCACTTACTATTATAATAACAATTATTTATGCAAAATTACATGCAAGTAACCCTAAGCCAAACCCTAACCATATAGTAAGTATATAATTACACTGTAACAAGGACACCTTCAAATAAAGTGCAACCGAAAATTGTTTCTACAACCATTTTGTTCAGTGTACAATTAACGAATAAAGTAGATGAATTCCTGTTAGTTTATTAATGTAAACACTACTGTTCAAAAGTTTGGGGATTTTATAATGCTTCTGAAAGAAGTCTCTTCTGCTCACCAAAGCTGCATTTATTCGATCAAAAATACAGTAAAAATTGTGAAATATTATTATAATTTAAAACAGCTGTTTTCTATGTGAATATGTGTTAAACTGTAATTTATTTCTGTGATCTGCAGCTGTATTTTCAGCATCATTACTGCAGTCTTCAGTGTCACATGATCTTCAGAAATCTTTCAGAAATCATTCTAATATGCTGATTTGGTGCTCAAGAAACATTTCTGATTATTATCAATGTTGAAAACAGTTGTGCTGCACAATATTTCTGTGGAAACCGTGATATTTAAATTCTCAGGATTCACAGTTGAATAGAAAGTTTAAAAGAACAGTATTTATTTGAACCTGAAACTGTAACTTTTGTAACATTCTAAATGTCTTTACTGTCACTTTTGATCAACTTAACATGCTCTTGATGAATAAAAGTATCAGTCTGTTTATCTTTCCACCATCTGAGGTCAAAGGTCAGTTCTGCAGCATCTGCGCACACGGCTGTTTCTGGCGTCTGCACCTTCCTGTTCATTTCTGTGACAGAAGCGAACGCTTGCGTAAAACTCAGAGAGGCTTCAGTGTGAATGATGCGATCAGCACAGGAAGCCTCCGCGGCCCGCGGTTACGAGGGCTTCCAGTAATCAGCGCGAGTCTGATCTGATAAAGTGTTCATGAAGCTAAGGGCCACAAATCACACAATCAGTCAGGCTCTTCTTAAAGATCTCCGAAGGAGCCGCTGACATTCAGGCCTGATGATGAGAGTGAAGCTTCAAAAGTAATCTGGTCAGATTAGATCAAATCCTGAAAATGTGTTGTTCAAAAGAAAAAAGAATTCTGGTGGATATCAGGAACAAACATGTATTTCAAGTGTTTTTTTGTTTTAAATCACTGTTTGTAAACTAGCACAATCATCAGGCTCCGTAGAGCACTAGTAATCCAGATCTGGTCATCTGAAAAAGTGTGTATCTGGAACAGTGTGATTCAATCCGAGTCAGCGGAAAAGCAAAATGGGTTACCTGATCCTGATAGCAAAACATGGGATTTCCAAATCTAGAACATTCTGATCCAGATTCAATTTTTAGAACAACTGGCTCTCATGATCATCACGTCTGAAATGAAGGGAAACAGCGACACCGTGTGTCCATCACAGGAACTACAGCACTAAAAAAAGTTCTAAATTTAATATTATTGCAGTACATTTTCAAGGAAAAAAAATTATATATATATATATATATATATATATATATATATATATATATATATATATATATAATTTTTTTTGGTTTTTTAAAATTTAAAAATTTTTATTTATTTTTTTATAATTTTTTTAGTTTTTTTTTTTGTACATTTAATTCAATGTGTTGCCATTTCTTTGTAATTGTGAAATTTTCAACCAAGAGTGAAAATTGTTTCCAAGCCAATTTTTTTCCAGCTCATTTAGTGAATTGGTTTCCTAATGTCTGACTCTGAGCAGCTTTAGAGTACGAGATTTATTTAACAACAACATTAAACAGAAATTCAAGAATTGCTTTTAAAAATAATAAATTAACTTATAAGTCCAGGAATCTTATCAGAGAATCTGCAGGAGAAACACTGAATATATATTCACAGGAAACAGCGCTTGAGTGCAGAGTTATCATCACTAACTAAACATTAAACAAACTATAAAATATAAAATGCAAACTGATTTTATTTCAGCTAGTTATAAACATTCATCTATCAGCAAATGCTTTTGTTAGCCGAACCCCTCTGACCTATTTTTGAAATATATTTTAAGTTAATATGTCACATGTTCACTGATATCAGGTAATGCTCACATGAAATGCAGCTAAACAAATCACATATTTATATTTTATTATATTTCTAAATTGTTTATTTTTATTTCACAATTCTTTAATAAATTTTTAGTTTTATTTTGACTTTTCATTTGTAAAATATTTTAGTTTTGTTTATAACTTAATTTTAAGTAATTTATTTTGATTGCATTTATTTTCAAATGATTTCTTTTAAATGTTACATTTTTATCATTTAATACACTTTAAGTAATTTGTTTTGTTGCATTTATTTTACATTTAAATTCAATTAATTAATTTAATTTAAATTTGACATTTTTATAATTTAAAGTATTTTATTCTGATTCCTTTTATTTGAAAATAATTTTACTTTAAAATTAAAAATTTAATTTAATTTGACATTTTCATGACTTATTAAATGATTAGCTTTCCATCAACCCCAGCTTGCAAAACTCTGGCCTGCAGTAGGAGGTGCTTCTTTTTAAATGTGCAAGCTGCATATTTATATGCAATATCCGCCACCTGCATAAATATTGGCATACTTTCATAAAGAGCTCGTGAATTGTCAGACGTTGCATATAAATGAATCAGCATCAGTTTCAGCGACACCGCCTCTTCTCCAGATCCGTCAGCAAACACGCGGATCAATATTTGCGATGATGATCGATCATCCACAGCAGCATCATATGGATCGATATGATTTTCGCGGATGATCCTGATGAGAGAAATCCTGCAGCATCTTCACGCATCGCCTCATGACGTCATGCGGCAGCGTGGACCAGACCAGACCAGACCCGACCCGACCCGCTGCAGGTTTTGCTCTGGTTTTGTGAATCAGTGGTTTCTGCAGTGAAGCGTCCTGCTCTCTGACGCACACGAGGAGAATCCCAGCGCTCGCGTCATTCGCGCCAGTGGGCGTGGCGTCACTCCGCTTCATTCATAAACTCCGGCTGCCATTAGGATGAAATATAACGCGCTGCTGGAGCGTCGTGCCATTGGCGAGCGCTTATAACGCGTCCCTCGCTCGGACAGCATGCATTACACATAGGTGAGTGACTCCCCCCCGCGTGCATGTTCGGCGACGCTCTGCGTTTGACGCGTTTTGTTGGAAATGCGGCGAGTTTGAAGCGCGGCGGCGCGTTTTGCATGCGTCTGACGTTCATCAATAAATAAACAAACAAACGCGTCATTTACATTGCGTCACTAATGTAACCGCGTCCGCGATGATGATGTTCATTTGCGTCACGTCGCGTCGAGCTCGAGTTATGTCAAGCCTCCGGATCAAAACATGAATCATGACGTCAGTCCGCGAGCAACAAAAGGCTGTTGTGGGTTTGATTCAGCATCACTGCATGATGTGATTTATGTAACGCTCGACATCATTCACATGTAACGCTCTGATCACTGAGTTACACAAGAAACTACAGACACGAGTCTCACTCCATACACTTCATACTCATCATTCATTCTCAAAGGCTTCATTAATCTCTGTAACTGGCTAGTGGCACATTCGAAGGTTATTAAAAGTGTACAAAATTTGTAAAATATATTTCAATTTTATATATTACTTTTATAATATACACACATTACTGTATGTATGTATGTATGTATATGTGTCTACATACACACACACACACACACACACACACATTGAATATTAAATCCTAATTTTAATATATTGTATTATAATTAATGTTTATTATTAATTCATATTAATAATTAATGTTTATATACACTACCAGTAAGATTTTTAATGTTTTTTAAAGAAGTCTCTTCTGTTCACCAAGCTTGCATTTATTTGATCCAAAGTACAGCAAAAACAGTAAAATTTTGAAATATTTTTACTATTTAAAATAACTGTTTTCTATTTGAATATATTTTAAAATGTAATTTATTTCTGTGATTTCAAAGCTGTATTTTCAGCATCATTACTCCAGTCACATGATCCTTCAGAAATCATTCTAATATTCTGATTTGCTGCTCAAAAAAACATTTATTATTATTATTATTATTAATAGTAGATTTTTTTCAGGTTTCTTTGATGAATATAAAGTTCAGAAGAACAGCGTTTATCTGAAATAGAAATCTGAATTATAAATGTCTTTATCATCACATTTGATTAATTTAAAGCATCCTTGCTAAATAAAAGTATTAATTTCTATAATTTCTAAAAAACGATACTGACTCCAAGGTTGTGAATGGTGTAGTGTATAATGTTACAAAAGCTTTTTATTTCA
>JAFVLL020016709.1:50000-55291 GCA_021397915.2 Tor tambroides
GAGGAGAGCGACGCTACTCCAGGTGAGGAACATTCACTCCTCCAGACCTCCAGAAACAAGCATTCATTCATTCAGAAACAACTCGCTCTCGACCTGCTGGAACAGAATCATTAAGACTTGAGTTCGCTGGAAACACTGGAGAAGACAAACCTGTTCATCTCCACATATGGAGCACAAAACCAGTCATAAGGGTCAATTTTTTGAAACTGAGATTTATGTATCATAAATAAGCTGAATAAATAAGCTTTCCACTGATGTATGGTTTGTTAGGATAGGACAATATTTGGTATATTTCCGAGATACAACTATTTGAAAATCTGGAATCTGAGGGTGCAAAAATATCAAAATACTGAGAAAATCTCCTTTAAAGTTGTCCAAATTAAGTTCTTGGCAATGTATATTACTAATCAAAAATTAAGTTTATATATTTACAGTAGGAAATTTACAAACTATCGTCATGGAACATGATCTTTACTTAATATCATAATGATTTTGGCATTAAAGAAAAATGGATAATTTTGACCCATACAGTGTATTGTTGGCTATTGCTGCAAATATACCTGTGCTACTTAAGACTGCTTTTGTGCTCCAGGCTCACAAATATGTGTGTGTGTTTACAAACTCCAAATAAATCAAGATATCTCATCAGGCTGATGTTGTTCGTGTTTGTTTGATGTTCAGAGCCAGTGATGACCTGGAGAAAACCAACACCACATACGTAGAAGAGAGTCAGCCGACGCAAGGTACACCAAAGCAGAATAAAGCTCAAATTCAGCAATACAGTCAGGTCATGGGTTCAGTTAACAGATTCATTAAGATTGCTCAGTTTTGTTTGATTACGAGATTTAAAAGTTGGTCGGTTTTGTTAGTTTTTGAGATTTTTAATGTCAGTCGGTTTTGAGTAAAATTTGTAAACGTCAGTCAGTTTTGTTCGATTAAGAGATTTAAATGTTTGTTTTTGTTTGATTAATATATTTTTAAACATCAATTGGTTTTGTTCAATTTTGGCTAATTCTGGTACATTTACAGGAATGTTTTATTAATGTACAATGTCCCTGTCAACTAAATAAAAAAAGAAAAGAAATGAAAGAAAAGTTTAAGAGATTTAAATGTTTGATTTTGTTCAATTAAGAGATTTTCAAATGTCGGTCGGTTTTGTTAGATTAAGAGATTTAAATGTTTAGTTTTGTTCGATTAGAGATTTAAATATTGGCCAGTTTTGTTCTAAGCAAGAGTAAGTAAAGTTATTATTGAAAATATGATTGGTCGTCACAGGTAAACATTCTGTTGCCCAGACACACATCTGAGTGTTCAATAGTTATATAGAGATTTAGCTAATGGTTTCGTGGTAAGCAAGAGTAAACAATTATCAAAAACCATTAATGAAGATACAATCGGTTGTCTCAAGTAAAAAAAAAAGCTGTTTTTCAAGGAGCCTGATATGAGTTTTCCAAATTTAATCAGTCATTTAAGCAACAATGTTGAGAAATCTACAGCATGGCTGAGTATGTATAGTATATATGAGCTCTTATGATCAGAAACAAATGTACATGATTGATGTTTCTCTGTTTTCTTCAGACGTCACCATCAGACTCGAGAGTGGCGGGTCGCTGTCCACTTCCAGCTGTCATGGCGATATGGACGCGGATCACGTTCTGTCTGCGTCGGTCACCGGACGACGGGTCTCTTTCAATGAGGCCGCCATCTACGAGCAGAGCAACAAAGACCAGGAGAAAGGTCGAAGGTCAGACACACTCAAGTGAAGGTCAAGGGTCAAGAGCAGCAGCGACCCGAAAACAACAGCCTGTTGAAAATACATGTTTTATTTTGGTTTTGTTTGATTAAGAGATTTCAGTGTTGTTTGGTTTTGTTTGATTCCGAGATTTACATGTCGTTCGGTATTGTTCAGTTAACAGAGTAAAATGTAATTCGGTTTTGTTTGATTAACACATTTAAATGTTGTTTTGGTTTTGTTCAATTAACTGATTTAAATGTTGTTCGGTTTTGTTCAATTAACAAATTTAAATGTTGTTCGGTTTTGTTCGATTAATAGATTTAAATGTCGCTCGGTTTTGTTCAATTAACAAATTTAAATGTTGTTTGGTTTTGTTCAATTAACAAATTTAAATGTTGTTCAGTTTTGTTTGATTAACAGATTTTAAAGTCCTTTCGGTTTTGTTCAATTAACAAATTTAAATGTTGTTCGGTTTTGTTCGATTTAAATCTCACTTCGTCATTTTTCGATTCCAACATTTAAATGTCGCTTGGTTTTGTTCGATTAACAGATTTAAATGTTGTTCAGTTTTGTTTGATTAACAGATTTAAATGTTGTTTGGTTTTGTTCAATTAACAAATTTAAAAGTCGTTTCGGTTTTGTTCGATTAACAAATTTAAATGTTGTTTGGTTTTGTTCGATTAACAAATTTAAATGTTGTTTGGTTTTGTTTAATGAACAGATTTAAATTTCATTCGGTTTTGTTTGATTTTAACGACAGTTGGTCCATTTTTTCGATTACAAAATTTAAATGTTGGTTGAATTTGTTAAATTAAGAGATTTAAATGTTGTCGATTTTTTTTTAGAGTTAAACATTGGTCAGTTTTGTCGATGTCCACTTCCAGGTGTCTGTCAGGGAATCAAGTTCATGTTTTAATTCACAACCATAAATTCACATTGCCACTGAATATTAGAAAACAGCACATGAATCAGACTTAGACTTGATCTCATATTGGTTCTGAATCATGACGGACTGTAACGGTCTCTCAGGTACACTCTGACGGAGGGAGACTTCCATCACCTGAAGAAAGCTCGACTGACGCACCTGCACATGCAGCCTCCAGCGCTGAAGATCCTCACCATCATGGAGTGCGATTCACCAGAGAACAGCGTGATGATCCCAGAACAGCCCTCACAGCACCCATCCCTCTCCATATTCCAGGTGACACACTGCTTTAATATCGTTCAAACATGAAGAGCATCAGCAGCGTGTTTATTTCAGTCAAATTCACTGCAGAAAACATAAAAAATGCACTAGTGACCCATTTGCAATACAGGCTTTTGTGAAGCAACATAAAATACTGGAGTGAACTACGCACATTATACAAACAACTAAAACTCTTACTGGGCTTGATAATCCAAAATCCACTCTCTGTTCAGTAGATGTGACTGAATAAAGAGCGTTTCAGCAGATTACAGCAGCACTTTTGGGTTCCATGTGGATGAATTATCATTTGGCTGTAAATGTGATTCACTTTCTCATGAAAATTAGATGAAGTTCATCATAACTCTCACTGACTCACTCCTGATTCATTTTCTGCATAAAGCTCAGTTACGCAACACAAACGCTGTCCGTGTGTCTGACTTCTGAAACGGCTTTCCATAGATAATAAAATGATTATGTAATAAATAATTATAATTAATCAGCCCTTTAGAACATCTGTCAACCAATCAGAATGAACAATTTGACAAGACGTGGTATATTTTTTATTTTATTTGCTCAATGCTCAAAATATTATTTTGATATTTTCTGTTTTCAAATTTAAGTTACAGTTTTAGTAATTAACATTTTTAAATTATATTTTAAATATATTTATATAGAATATGTATTTATATGTCTATATAGTACTAATTTTATTTCTTTATTCAGTTGTAATTATTTTAGTACTGCAATTTAACTAAACAAAAATGAGAAATGTTGCATTGGCAAAAAGTTGAAATAAAAAAAGTTTACATTTTAATTTGGTTTACTTTAGTTCTAGTAAAAAATCTTTTTTTGGTGATTTTAGTTAATAATAACCTTGTGCTGGACTGAAGGAGGAACCTCATAAGCTGCTAAAGTAATGCTGTCATACTCTTAATGAGCAGAACTGTTGAATAAAATAGTGCATTTTCAATTAGGCTGAATGTTTTTATATTGCATAGATTTTTAATTTGCATACTCCCAATGCATTTTGGGATTCAGTTCTCCATAAAGCATGCATTCAATACTGCATTAGAATACTGCCTCTTAGAAAGCAGTATGATTTTACTGGCTACAGTTTGGAGTGTATGATGCCTCAAAATGCGCCCTATGTAGTCAGCTCACTATGTCGTGTGTGTGTGTGTGTGTGTGTTTTCAGCCCGCGGACGGTCAAGTGCCAGAAGCTGCTGGACTGTGGAGCGCTCAAAGCCCCAGCTGCGCTCTGCCCGGAAACACACTGAACAGCAGCACCGAACACACCGCCAAACCGGCCCGATCACACACCGTAAGTCATGCTGACCATCAATAAAATACAGTAGTTCATAAACACAGGCAGAATAAGTCAAAAGTCCCATTTTTGATTTTTTGATAATTATTTATATACTATTAATAATATTTAGTTTAGTTTTAATTATTTCCAGTTAATCTTAATTTCATTTCATCTAATGTTTTAGATATTTTATATAATTTTTATAAACTTTATTTCAATTTTGCATGAAGAAATTAAAATCTGTTTTAAAAATCTTTAAGATTTTTTGCTTTGTGACACTGTGTTCGTGGCAATAAATTATTTGCATGCCAAACTGTACAGTGCAGTTGTGTGCATATCAGTGTTTGTTTGTTGAATTGAACTGAATTTATGCCCTGCATCTGGATAGAATGACTTCATCATTGTATTACAGAGCTTGGGGCTTTAAATTTGACTTTGGGTTTTAATATGAGCCGGATGTTTTCCTGAGATTGACCGGTGTTACCTGTGACCTGCTTTCATGATCTCTTCCCTCCTGATGTTCCTCTCCAGATCGAGGTGATGAGCAGAAGCCTGCTGATGGACAGAGATTCCACTTCCTGTCCGGCTCAGGGCACCATGTTCCACTTCCTGTCTAAACTCAGACGCCACGCCAGCCTGGAGGGAGCAGGTCCATTCTTCAGCGTCAAGAAATGGAGACTGGACACCATTCAGAGAGCGGCGAGTCTCGACACAAGAAGTGAGGATGACCTCAAACACAAATACTTACATTCATTATTTAATTCATGAACTTTCTATATGTGTCTCTGGAGCACAAAAGCAGTCTTAAGCAGCACAGGTATATTTGTAGCAATAGCCAACAATACATTGTATGGGTCAAAATGATCCATTTTTCTTTTATGCCAAAAATCATTAGGATATTAAGATCATGTTCCATGAAGATATTTTGTAAATTTCCTACTGTAAATATGTTATGTATTAGTATATACAACGCGAGACACAAGTCACTTATGAACACATCTCCTTTACTTCCAAAACTGTTCCTTCTTGTCAGCCCTTAGCTTACTCAAACATCCCACTAGTGC
>JAFVLL020016710.1:0-16927 GCA_021397915.2 Tor tambroides
GTTGCTTCATGTATCAAACTTCATACGTGCCAATTTTGTTCTTTTCAATGCATATATTCTCAGCCCTTTTTATTTGTTGATTTATTTGTACCATTTATTTCTTGCAGTAAATAGGTACTTGTGCTGTGCTGTGATTGCTTGCCAGTCGTAATATTTTTCCTTTCTATTATTATTGTTATATATATATTTTCTTTTTTCTAATTACAGTAAAAAGACAAAAAACATATAAAGAAAAAAATAAAAAACATAATGGTTTTGATTGGATTTTCCAGTACATGGGCCTTATGGATGTTGTAAAAATGAATATCATTGATTTCAGTGCAACTGGATGATGTCTGCTTTTTAAATGTGAATTAACCAGATTGCAATAAACTAGTACAGTTGAAAATAAACAAATAAATAAATCATGAATAAAGGGAATCCGCGCATCTGAAGTGAGTGTTCTTTCAAAGCACAGATAAAGCGTATTGAAGCAGCTGAACTCCTTAGAGTGGCTCTGTTCCCCTGATGCCGTGTGAGCTCTATTCTTCTTGTCATGCTTTCTATTTAACAATAAATATCTGGGAGCAACAGTAATGCTGTTCATAAAACATACAGATAATGTGCATTAAAAAAACCTATAATGACCATGATGAAAACTCTTGGACGGGTGTGAACACGTGCTTAACACAGGCTTAGTTTATTTTTACATTAAGAGATATCATTAAATAATAATAAAGGAAATACAGTGGATATTGTTATACATGTTAACGTGGTAACAATGTATTTAATGAATCTTATACAAATTCAAGTCTACTATGATTCATCTGCAGGAGAGAAGATCAGTGGGTCGATATTGCATCACAAACCATGATTCATGCTGCTTTTGTAGTGTTTAATTCAGTGCAAGAGGATCTGAATCTGAAGTCTTGAGTCTTGCCAATGTTATATGATGTTTTGTAATATTGTAACATAAAATTAAAACATGAAATATACAGGAATCATAAGCAGAGTGAACAGAATAATGTGAGATTAGTGCCGATTATAACACTGCTCGCCGTCATATGAATTCAACTAAAATATGACGATCTAAAAAAATCATGGAAAAAAGGCAACTGTCATTGGTATAATGCATCAGGTTTTAAAGGGAAAGATTTTATTTTGTGTAATGTAAAAAATAAATAATCATGCAGAACTATATATGATGCAAATTTCCATTAGTCTCATGATTACTGTAAATAAGGAAAAACCCAACACTGATCATCAGATGATTTAATGCCTGTGACTCACTGAAATAAGGGCAGAAACATCTATTTAAAGTACTGTTTCTTCTTTTACCAGTGCAGCTTCTGCTTTAATTGCATCCATGTGTTTAAGCAGCTGGTTCGGCTGCTGAGTCTCATAACTTGAGCCGGACAGAAGGTCGGTGCTGTTCCCAGAAATCAGCCATCGGAACGCATCGATACACTACGGCCCCCGGGGGCCTCTGAACCTGTCCGCTTGGGAAACGGGGTTCAGCACACCATCTGAGTAACTCTTAAATACTTGAAAACTAGCATGTGATTTTATGAATCATCTACAAATACCCTACTGAAAGATGCCTTTAACTGGGCTACTGGTGTTTCAGTTGTTTACAAATTTCACTGTACTGCACTAGTTTATCAAATCTGTGCTGTATTATGAGCATGTGGATTTTAAGGGTAAATGGAGATTTCCAAATTAGGCAAAGTTCGAAAATGTACATTTGTATTTTGTGGTAGAATTATTTTAAATATTTGAGGGATATGATTAAGTTAGCCAATCAGTTAACTAGTCTATCTGTCTGTCTACGCGTTGCCAATCTTCACTGCCTCAGAGGATTTTACAGACCCCCACACTGACACTCAGCATCCCAAAGACTTTCAATATGACAAGATAGATTTTCTCTAAAACACATTATAATTACTTTCATTAAGAAAATTCACCAACATTACCACATTATATAATGCTTAACAGATCATTAACTAGCAAGTAAAAAAAAAATAAATCTTCTCAATTACATGTGAGCATGTGTGTGCTGTATACAATTAATATTTTTTGACATACCATTATAAATTATATATTTTTTTTCTTTTTCTGTTTTGCTGTATATATTATATTATGATACAGCCAACAACAACAAAAAAAAAACAGAAAAATATATGAATATACAATGACAATTTAAAGTATATTATTGTTTTGTATTGTGACTCTGAGCGTTTCAGTACAACATAACAGATTAACATAAACAAGAGATAATATGATTATCTTATCATATTAAGTTTCTTATCAACAGGTAGTACAGTAGTCGTGTGTACTCAAACAATTTCGCCTCAAGATGCTTGTTTCTCTTATCAGCGTCTCAAAGTCTTATGATAGACTCGCATGAGCTGTTAGGGACCATCAATAAAATACAGCGCATTTTTGTACGATTACAACATTTAATGGACAATACCTGTATAAGCACACACAAATAAAACCGTTAGTAAACATATATAACATAGCGTCGTTTGGTTAATTATATTAATCCTCCAAGAATAACAGTCAGTGATTGTAACAATTTTTTCGCGTCACAACGCAAACATACATTTTACGACTGTCCCTAAGAACACTCCACACCAGAGAGCACAAGAAAAGTTTTGCAAATATTCACTTTCTTCAGGCTATCGGACAGTTTAAAGACCTGGCTCGGATGCCCTGTGGGGAGCAATATTTATCAATCATTTAGCTCATGAGATGAAACAAGGTAAATAATAACTATTATAATCTGTCTGTTTATTGTAGCGAAGTGTCAGACAGGCAGTTCGTGCGTATTTTAGTTCCGGGTGTGTTTCACTAAAGTAGGAACCTCAGTGGGCTTACCAGGAAAGGTGTGTCATTCAGCGCTAAACCTAAACCCCTGTGTATTAGTTACTAAATGCACGGTACAGCGTCATTATTAATGCATTTTCTCTGAAAATTGGCCATCATAAGGGACCATGGCTGCAGCGCTACTGTCAGAGACGGAGATCAGGCATCGGTCTATGGCAGAGGAGGATCCGAACGGGAATGAACATGGGGCGGCTGCACGCAGCACCGCGCCTCGCTGGGGACCGCAGCATGCCGGGGCCCGACAGCTCGCCAAGCTTTACTCTCCGGGTAAGACAAGCACATCGGGTGTCATTAAACACATCTGCGTTTATATGAATCGTTTATCTACTGTTTCATGCTGCAGAATCATCGGGCCACATTAAGGCCAGGAAAGCGCGCGCGCACGCACACAAAAGTTACGTGCAGCTTTGTGCATAGAGGTCAGTTTGAGATCAATAATATGTGACAGCAACGCATGAATGACATCAACATAATATCATGAATGTTGGTGCTTGTATAACATCCTCCTGGACACAAGACTTCCTAGTTATGGGTTGCGTGTACTGCGTATTTGCTACTTTGTAAAACTTGTAACACTGTGCGTTTAAACCTATAGAAGTACATGACACTAGAAATTATACCTGTTTAGAACATGAGAATCGTTTGCAATTCTTAAAGGGCCTGTTCACTTAAAATAGAACATTCTCTCATTATTTTCTTTCTCTCATATTTATCAATACCTTTTTGAGTTTTTTCCTTATTGGAACACAAAAGAGTTGTTTGAGAGCATCAGCATCATTCATTGCATCTTTTTCCATAAAATGAAAGTGAATTGTGACATTCTGCCTTGAGTAAATGATGACATATTTGTTTTGGGTGAACTGTTTGATTTGCTGTACAACAGTTACATATTTATAGACTTGGAGACCTTTATGATTCATATTTGGTGCATACGAATAATAGTTTTTTGATAAATGTGTATCCTTTTACACATTGGAAATGTTAGGTATTTTTTATATATATATATATATATATATATATATATATATATATAGGATGACAGTAATCTAGGATGACAATAGAAATCTATTGTGATGTTCCTTGATGTTCCCAGTTACTAGACTTCTTCGACAAGCTGTGCCATCGCTGATATTTTTTTATTTGACCTGTGTCCGCTGTGGGGAGTCTGACACGGAACACCAAATAAACAAATTAATGCATGTTTCAGATTTGACTTCATTCTACTTTTGGCTTAATGGAAAACCGCTCCATCTCTGCACATCATGAGCTGGAGATCAACAGCGTTAGGAAAAGCCTGTAACCCCCAACCCCACCATGCCATCCTTCTACTCCCCAACTAAAACAAGATTTAGCATTGAAAGTCCCCCTCCACTGTTCTCTAGCTGTAGAAGCAGTCTCATTGTGTCATGGGACGCTTGTAGTTTGCAACTGCAATTAAAACTACATCGATTTAACTCAAAATGCTATTAAGAATGATAATGACCACTCCATTTTCTTTGGCAACGCACCCAGCACGTTAAGCATATGCTACCACCGGCACGTCCAGCATGTAAATTACTTGGCCATGTTGAGAACGTTTGAGAGAAGTTTTGCGAGGTTAATAAGATAATGTTGTGATGCTTCTCTCTGTGAATGGGGGGGTTGGGTGGGATTGTGGATGGGATTTTTGGATGAGCTCAGTCGAGTTTAGTATCCACCAGCTGTGAAGTGCATGTCGGAGAGGCTTATCTGTGGGATTCCCAAGGAAAGTACGCTGGGATTGTTGTTTTGCTTGTGTTGTGGTTTGCATGCTGTTTGCAGTTGTAATTACCACACTTTCAAAGTTTATCGCCCATGACATACAGGATTGTGGTTGGGGGAAAAATAATATTTCATAGTTTTGCCGTATATTACCTCAAAACAACGAACCAGTATTCTCACAAATATTCTACTTTTTAGATATACACTACCTTTGAAAAGTTTGGGGTTGTTTAGCAGAGCTGAATTTTCAGCAGTCATTACTCCAGTGTTCAATGTCACATAATCCTTCAGAAATCATTCTAATATGCTGATTTGGTGCTCATTTGGAAACGGTCTTAATATTATTTGGAAACATTGTCTTATTATTATCAATATTATCAAAACACTTTTCTGCATAATATTTTTGAGAAAACTGTGATATATTTTTCTCTTTCAGGATTCTCTGATGAATAGAAGGTTCAAAAGAACAGCATTTATTTCAAATATAATTTCTTTTACAACTTTATACATGTCTTTACTGTCACTTTTGATCAATTTCGAATCCTTGCTGAATAAAACTATTTATTAAAAAATGACCACTATTAAGAGCTAGTCTTTAAGAAGACAAAAAGCACCCTGAATTATTTCTGATTCCTGTTTAAATTGTTTTTGAATGGTGTTGGCAAACGGGATATAGAACCGCATTTTGAACATGAATTTAAGGAAACTCAAAAATTTTGAAATTCAAATTTTTTTATGTAACTTTAATTTGTAACAAACTGGAAAAGCAAGTTTCTTGAAACACATTTTGATTGCTTTGAAAAAAGTCTTAAAGTTTGAAGTTTTGTAGGCCTTACAGAGAAGAAAGAGGTAGATTGATTGTAAATAAGTCTGAGCGATGGCCAATTTAATTCCAATTCAGTGCTTTTGGATGAAGACTTGGAATCTTAGATTCTTTAGGTTATTTGTTTCCGTACAACAAGAACCATAAGAATTTGTTTCTGCAACTTTCACAGTATGTGGTTCCAAAATGGTGATGACTCATGGCTCGCTTCTTGCAGGTATTGAACCATCAACCATTCCTGAATCTTTAAGTACACCACACCAGCCCCAAACAGTCTTGTCCACCTCAAGCCTTTGTATATTTTCTTTAATTTGATCCTTTATCCACAAAAGTGCCATAGCCTTGGAATCCAATGGTTCGGTTACCCGAGAGACCCTTGACTTCTTCTGATGGAATTCAGCTGGCATGAGCTGATGCTGAACTGCGGTCCATCTGGAGAGGCCATGGAGAGCAGAGGGTTGAGCCACAGAATATAATGTCAAGGATGCTAAAAGCAGACGCTCCGGAGGCTTGTCTGAGGCTGGTTTGTGCCTGAGATGAGGTGAGCGGGAATGGCGTTTGGAAGTGTTGGGGCTTACTGGTGAAAAGGGATTGATGAGGCTTCAGTCTGTTCAATGATGCCTCCGGCTCATTACTGTAACCCCAGGACAGTGAAACAGCTGGACGCCTCTCCCCACCATATGTCTGCGTGTCATGCACCACTGACTGCTCTTTGTGCTTCTTATCCCACTTTACAGATTCGCCGCAAAGTAAACAGGATTTACAGGCTACTTTCTGTTTCCCCCATCGCCTCTGCCAGCCGCCATGCTCTGGTTACCGGGGCACTTGCCGTGTGTTCGGGAGTGTGTGTTCGACAGAAAAAGAGATCAATATAGTATTACATCGCAAGATCTCGTTTCCTATGCAGTCAGCGATCTTGACTCCAATTGGTTTAGTCGCTCCTTATTTGTGGCAGGCTGATGTCTTGACTACAGAGAAGCTTGAACCGTGCCGAAAGGTGAATGATACGAGCTGTAAACGGGTGGACGGCACTATAGACACACTGACCTACAAGTGCAAGTGTGATTTTAAGCTTATCAGCTGTCGAACACCACTATATTTATTTATGGTAGCAATCCTGCAGATAAGCCAACAATGTGTCAACACTGCACACCAGGAGCGTTACTCTTCTTTGTGTCTGAATCCGTTCCGCCATAACAGTCCACTCGGAGATACATTCCTGTTGTACACGCACCTTTATGTTTGAGAATAAGTTGATTCTTCCACCTGCAGGCTTTGAAGTTAATGTGAAACTTTATGCAGATCAAGGACACTATCTTTTCTTTAATCTTTCTGCATGGAAACAAATCTTTATTTCCAAGACACATGGTTGATACAGTGAACGCTTTTGTTTTATTTTGATGAAATAATCACAGGTTTTGCCGATATTTCCAAGATTGGTGGAATGAAATTGGAAAAAAAAAATGTTGTTTTACTTTTTTAATAACTCATTTTTATCTTTACTACTTTTGTATGGGCAGAATGTTCACATTTTTTTGTTTTCTGTATTTTTTCACACCACACTATTATTGTGATATGATCCATTTCAGATTAACTCAATGCTAAACAGTGCGTAAAAACAAAACAAACTATGGTTGATTGCTTTATGTTAGTCAGATGGTTTCTTAGTGTCTAAGTGACTAGTTCTGGGCCAGAATAAACTGCAGTTTGTAGACCATTTCCCTGTTGCAACAAACCCCTTAAGTTACAAAAAAACTGAGTGATAATATGTTTACAATTATAACTTAGGCTTTTTTTAACTGGAGGGCAGGCCTTTTGCAAAGGCTATGCCAAGTCTGACCGCTTGAAATCCAGCTGTTTGCCTTTCCTGTCACTTTAAGTGGTGACCTTTTGCCCTAGATCAGTCTGAGGGCATCTGGTGGCCTTGCAGATGGAAATTTACCGAAGAAATTCACACTGAGTGTCTTTAGGTCGCAGCTGCTATGTCCACCTTTAACCCTGTGATCTTAGGATCACTCCACTATCACTCTCTCTTGATTATCTAATCTCTGACTGACTCTGAATGCCGTTGCTGTTTCATCTGTTCTTTAAATTCTCCTGGATGTAGGTGAAGTGAAAGTGGCTCCAATGAGCATTTGGAAAATTTCTGAACCATTTTTGAACTTTTTACCAGCTGCTCTCAAGGTGATTTTTGGTGAACGTAAGACATCAGTTCATACAGATGTTCACACAGATGTGCCAGCAGAGTAACCACTGGTGTATTTCTTCATATCAAATAGGAACATACACTACTACAAAGGTTTGGGGTCAGTAAGATTTTTTTTTTTCTTTTATTCAGCCAAGATGCATTAGATTGTTTAAAAGTGACAGTAAAGACATTTATAATGTTACCAAATATTTCTTTTGAACTTTCTATTCATCAAAGAATCCTGAAAAAAAAAAGTATCACTGTTTCCACAAAAATATTAAGCAGCACAACTGTTTCCAAAATGGAGAGTGAGTTAAATCTCTTTTTGCAACAGCCACAGTATAGTATATTTCCATTGTTCTGCACCCGTTATCTGTTAATAGTAAGCTAGCAACAGAGACATTTCAACATTTCCATGTAAGAAATAAAAGTTACAAAAGAGCCTGAGCCAAAGGAAGCAGTTGATCTTTCGGCTTGCTGCCTTGTAGGCAAATTCTCCGGTCTGTGGCACAGGGCCAGGGGTGTGTGTTACAGCACAGAGAAGCGACCGGGCCACGGAGTAGAATGAGACACCAAACACGTCTGCTTGACACTGAGCATAACCCTGCCTTCAATCCCGCTGCACTGCACCACATACTGTACAACACATCCAAACACACCCACAATCCATCTTCCATCACTCTGATGAACACCTTCTTGTACTGTGCTAGTTTGTGCTTCTAACAGAATGTAAATCTTTTTTTAATGCATTATAATATACTGATTAACTGTGCAATAAAAACTGAATGAAAAGGCTGTCTTGATGATTGAATGAATGAATGAACATACACTACATACATCATTCAGAAGTTTGTGGTCAGCAATTTGTTTTATTTTTTAAATAATACTTTTATTAAGTATGTTTTAAATCATAAGTGACAAGATTTCTATTTTAAATACGTAATGTTTTTTTTTAACTTTATATTCATAAAAGAATCCTGAAAAAAAAAATTAAGCAGCAAAGTTGTTAATAATAAAAATTGTTTCTTATTCACCAAATCAGCATATTAGAATAATTTCTGAAAGATCATGTAACACTGAAGACTGGAGAGATTATGCTGAAAGTTCAGCTTTGCCATCAAAGGAATAAATTATATTTAAAAAAATATTAAACCAGAAAACAGTTGTTTTAAATTGTAATAATATTTCACAGTATTACCGTTTCTACTGGGGTTTGACCAAATAAATGACCATCTTTCAGAAGCATTAAAAAAATCGGTAACACTTTATTTTAGGGTGTCCTTGTTACACGTTACATGTACTTACTATTGTAATGACAATAAATTATGCATAATTACATGCAAGTAACCCTAAGCCAAACCCTAATCCTAACCATATAGTAAGTACATGTACATGTAGTTAATTAATATTACTCAGTACTTAAATGTATAATTACACTGTAACAAGGACACCTTAAAATAAAGTGTAACCAAAAAATCTTACTGCCTCAAACTTGAACAGTAGTGTATGACTAGAAGTTGTATTGGACTGTCCTATGTTCATTCCTATGTACCTATGCACATTCCTATGCAGATTTTGTTACAGAAGCCAAAATATGAAATATCTGTACTTGTATGACTTTCTTCTATGAAACACATATTGTAAGAAAATGTTTAGCAGAATGTTCACACTTCTTTTTGGCATACAATTAATGGATATGGTGACTAGGCACTCCAAAAAAGCATGACATTACTTTTGAACTGTACTTTTTCAGTCTTCTGAAGCCATTCAATAGCTTTTTCATAGACCAGTGTTTCTCTCTCTGCCACAGCTCTGAAATTCCTTTTGTGCGTTTGAATATTTAAATATGGTTTGTTGTGATCTTGCCAGACTGCTTTAATGATGCAAACCCCTGCTCGAAATTCACTTTCACTGTATGGAAAAGTGAAACTTCACAGTCTGCTAAATGTCTTTTGTGTTCCACAGGAGAAAGAAAATCATACAGGTCAGATATGTTGAATCTTTGTGGTGATACATGTCATTTATCTACTACTACAAAATATTTTTTTCCAAGAAGTAGCAAGTAGTAGTGTCGGTTGTTAAATTACACTCTGGTGCTTGCAGATTCTGTTCTCTCTTGTGGCAAACTGCAGACTCCAGCTAATGGTCTGTGCAGTCTGATGACCGCAGTTTTTCTTGCTAAAGCTGCTGGATGCAGCTTTCACTGATTTAAAGAGCCGAACACCTAACTCTAATCTCATAGTCACTTTCTGACTGCAGAACTATTGCATTTCTAACACGGTTCTTCTTGAAGTTCATTCACACCAATCAAACACTTAAAGTTGCTTTGCTTAGCCCCGACCCACTGCCAGGCCAACACTGCCCCCTGGCAGCACCAGAGCCCAATCTTTAATGCGTTTTCTTTTCTTTCTACATGTGCATTAGAGTCCCCTTACTCAGTGGAGTCTGACCTGCTGTATAATTTATCCTGCCTTCCCATCAAACTCACACTAAGTTGACCCCGTCATGCCTGCCGAGTGCTCTTGTCTCTCGTACACTGACCCTGGGGTCAAAAGGTCACAGGTTCAAGGTTCTGAACGGCTAGCTCTTGTCCGTACACCTGAGCTGGTCTTGAGACCACGGTGACCCGGGCCACAGAAAAATCAGTCGCTATGTGACGCAAAACATATAGTGCTGCTCTGGTTTTCACTGCGCCACTCTGTCCAGCATGAACTGCACACCGGCAGCGTAAACAAAAGCCAAGTGGGCTCTCGAGGGGAAAGAGGGAGAGAAGAAAAGAGAGGGAGACGGAGAGACGAGGAGGAGGGGAACCTGGCTACCTGCAACCTCTCCTGCTGGGCTTCTCAATTATACACACACCAGGGCAGCTAAATGCATTAGGACCTCAGCTGTATACATGATACAAAACTGGATTTGCTCACACACACACACACACACACTCTCGAGCACTTTTGGGACCGGGGGGGGGGGGGGTCAAATGCGGCAGGATGTTAACGGCGCACACAGAAAATTGTCTCTTTTGCATGCCTACACGCACATAGAAGCGTACCAGGGCGCCCAAATACGTTTGGACTGGAACCACACAGCCTGTTATTAATATTTGATGGAGTTCTCCATCAGCTTTCTGTGTGAATTCAGGTGGTTTGTGGCAGTTGGGGACAGGGACAGTGGGTGAGCCGTATAATTACTATTATCTAAATTCCATTTCTGAACGCGGCCCTTCCCGCGCCGTCCTCAATCAGCGCTGTATTTAGTATGGAGTTCTCAGTGAAGTGGCTCCGCTGTGAATTTTCAATATTTAAAATCCACTCTCTGCATTTTAATCCCTCTCTCCCTTATTAATGAATTTCAATCTAAAGGCCATAAACCTGCTTAACTCTTTGCGTTACCGAGGTCAGCAGTTCAGATTGTAGTTCGTAACGTAAAGATGTGAGAAACATGATTTCGAGTTTATGGGACGACATGTTTTGTTCAATCTGTCTGTCCTGACTGATTGCGTACAACCTTTTGCAGTGACCTTCAGCGCTCGTCACTCTGGAGGTTTGGAGATATTAAAAGGTAATGTGTGTGTGAGTGAGTGAGTGAGTGTGTGTGTGTAGCGGGGGGGGTCTCAGGGGTCGCTCTTTCCTAAGCCTGTCATCTGTGGCCCTTATCAGGGTCGCTCTGACTGGGTACACACACAGAAACGCATAAATGTGTCTACCTATCTCTCTCTTTAAAAATGGTGGTAACTAGTAGGAATGGGAACTGAGAACCAGTTCCAGAATGTTATATGACATCATATATATATATATATATATATATATATATATACTACCTTTCAAAAGTTTGAGTTTTTTATTTTTGAAAAGTCTCTTATGCATACCAAGGCTGCAGTTATTTAAATGAAAATACAGTAAAAACTGTAATATTGTGTAACAACAATACCTTTTAAAATATTTTTTCTATTTTAATATCCTTTATCATGTATTTTACACCTGTGATGGCAAAGCTGATTTTTAGCAGGTGTTATTCCAGTCTTCAGTGTCACATGATCCTGCAGAAATAATTCTAAGATGCTCAAGAAAATTTCATATTATTATTTAGTGAGTATATGAAAAAAGTTGTGCTGCTTTTCTGAAAAAATACTTTTTTCAAGTTTCTTGAAAAAGGCCAGCATTTATTTGAAATAGAATTTTTAACATTATACATCTGTACTGTCAGGTCTGATCAATTTAATGCATCCTTACTGGATAAACATATTCATTTCCTCCAAAAAAAAAAAAAAAAAAAAAAATCATACTGACCCCCAAACTTTTGAACAGTAGTGTATTCTGAACAATGTACTATGTAATTTAGTTTCACCTCAAAAGAAATGTGTTGTTAGCTTATGATATAATTGAGTGCAACAAAAGAAAACTGGTCACAGTGAAATCATACAAAGACAATAAATAGACTCCTACTTAATATTTCTTTGTCTTTGTGTAGTCTGATTTGTAAACAGTAGTCAGTCATTTAATGAATTGGTCAAAAAGTCTCAAACTCATTTGTTTGAATCAATCTAATGACTCACACAATTGTTCCGAGTGGCTCACTGACCTACAGAACAGAATTACAGAACAGAATTATTTGCTTCCTCAAAAGTACTAAAATATTTGTTAATCTTTAAGGAATCAGAGTCACAATTGTTCTTTTTTTATGATTCTCATCCCTAGTAATCAACTTTTATCCCTAGTGGTGAACTTTTGTTCACTCGGTCCAATATGTTTTTGTCTCTTTTGTAACAAAAAAAACAAAAAACCTGTCTGTCAGTCCTCACATACTTGGCTGTTTTTTGAAAATAACAGAGCATTGTATGGCACAAAGTGTGTGTGTGTATGTGTGTGTGTTAGTGTGTCTGGGTACATGTGTTAGCGTGTGTGTCCCAGGTTGAGTTGTCCACTGAGAACAGATGAAAGCAACAAGGCCTATGACTGATCCATTTGTCCTGATCAGGGGAATTCTACCTCCCTCTCTCTCACTCTTTTTCTCGTCCTCTCACCATGTATGACCCACTTTTCCCGTCTCTCCCTTCTTTCCCAAAGTCCCCTCTGAAGACAGGCCTACAGAGAGCTGGCAAGGGGACAATATGTGTGTGCGTCTGTGCCATTATGTATCCCGCTAAATATAATTGTGTGTGCTAATATGAGGTTCATTTTCCTGGCCAGCATTTGATGTTCCTAAATCAATACCGTTTCCTTTTTGCCCACATGTAGTTGCCCTTGGCATTGTTGGGGGGGAGGTGAAGTGGGGTAGAGAATGGCTCAGTCATGGCATGTTGGCAGGACTTTGTGGCGTGGCCGGCCCTCTGAAAGGCTGCTATTCTGAGTCTGTGAGTTGCTTTTTGTCTGCCTCTCCGGAGGAGGTGAGAGCCGTTCTTTCAGTGCCGCGGCTGCGCTGAGAACAGAGGGGCCCGCGCACCACCGCAGCCCCATCAGGAGAGCCCGCCGAAGAAAAGAGCCCTTTGTTCGCCGAGGATAGAGACAGAAAAAACACCCATCTCTCCGCAGCACAAACAACACATACTGTTCACACTCGCTGACTTCTGCTAGCGAGACAGGTGATAAACCGCTACCACGCCCCCCACACCCCACCCCTTTTCATCTGCACTCACCCCGACTCGGCATGGGATCTAAGCATCCTATCAGACGTCCCATCAGCTTGTTAGAGCTGTAAACGTTTTTCTATCCTCATTTATTACAGGATTAGTTCATCCAAAAATGAAAAACTGCCATTGTTTTTCAAGTCTTTCCAAAACTTGTTTGACTTTCAGGAGGACACAAAACAGGACGTTTGCAATGATGTGACAGGTTCCTCTTTATTACAGAGTTTAAGCACTGAAATGATTCTAAAGTATTATAAGTGGTCTTAAATGACTTGTGCACATATTTGTGTTATAAAAAGTTGAATTTAAGTAGCTATTTACTGAATTCTGCTGCAACCAGATTTTTTAAATCTGTGAGCCTAACTTGAGAACTGAATCAGTCTGGTTCAAGAATGAATCATTTTGATTCTGAACTGGATCAGCTGATTCATTGAAAAAAATCTCATTTAAAAGAGTCAGTTAATTCATTCGTTACTCCTTTTATGAGCTAGCACAGATATCCATATTTGTATTGGATAACGACATAAATTTTGGTTTGTTCGTCACACAATTATATTCCATTTCTTCAGAAAACACACACACATTATTTTATGACTTTTATGGTACGTTTAAAGGGATGGTCATGTTTTTCCAAACCTGTATGGCTGAATTTTTTTCTGTGGAACATAAAAGAAATTTTGAAGAATGTTACCAAACCGTTTTGGATTCTATTGAGTTTCCTTGTAATTTTCGCTCATACAATCGACCTTATGCATCAGCGAAACAAGTGTGCAGCCAACATTATCGATATTGTCTTAAAACATCCGTTTTTGCGGTTGCTCTATAGAATCATTGTTGAAGAGTAATTAGCTAGTAAAGTGGATTTACTTATTGTAGAGTGAACAAAAGTTATCATATGCATTGTAATGTTTGAATCGGCTGTCATAACAAATGACAGCAGACCAGGAAGATTTAAAAATGTACAAGCTTACCGTCACGCTTTGGAAACAAACGGAAGACAGAAGACAACGAGAGTAGCACTGAAATGGGCTGGAGCCATTACAGCCTGCCGCAGAAACTTGCGCACATTATGACAGAGTGAGAGAGCAAGAACGCCATTAACATTCACAGACGTTGTTTGGCACTCCAGCCGCCCCTCTGCGTCGAATCAGGCGTCGTTGATTAATTTCAGCCTATTAGCACCCCCTACCCTCCCCCCACCCCTCCCAGGTTAATTCCCCACGCCATCGAGCGGGAAAGAGGGCTGCGGGTGTGAGCGATGGTGCAGCGGGTTGCAGGGGAGCACGTTGTTGTCAGGACTGTATTAATGAGCGTGCCGCTCAGGTCCCGTGGACAGGGGGACGGTGCTCCTGGCTGCGCACGGCGACGGCGGCTCTGTCGAGGCCTGGCCTAGTTTCTGCCCTCACCGGGGAGCGGGAGGATCCAAGGACTGACGCTGATCACCTGACAGCGGCCCCACTGCTGCGAGAGAGTGTGTACGCACATGTCTGTGTGTGAGACAGAAAAAAGGCAGGAAAGAGAGGATGCAAGTGCTGGAGTGGGTAAATGTTGTTGTTTTTTTTCTTTTTAATTTCAGGTTTGTGTCTCTGAATAATTCTGGAAGTTCTCAGAGATGGTGTCATGTGAAGTGTTGATCAGCGGTAGATATTTTCCCACTTTTCCTTTCCGCGATATTCTATCAGAAGAGCTGTAACATTGTTCCTCTACAAAAAAGAATTACTGTAAAAATGCTTTTATGCAAAGGTCATTCAGATTTCAACACCACGTTTGGGGCTGCTGTGATATTGTTAAAGAAAAGAGCGCAATGTCTAGTTTTGAGCCCTCATGGTCATACACCTGGATGTGCTGCACCTGGACTTTCTCATCCCTCCACTTCCTGTTGAGCCTACCACATTTAGTCCAACTTCACAATTCATTGTGCCTTCAGAAAGTGAGTATGTGCTCTATAACATGAGCTGACCCTGGATCATCTGTTCCCATATATATGGTATATAGAAATAGGTGCTTTTTGTTTGTTATGTTGAGTTCATATTTGGTACTGTACGGTGTGAATCAGAACCTGAATTTTATATTCTCCCTCCTCCTCATGGATTCAGAGTTTTACAGTATATTGATCATGGTGTGTTTGTAAAACAACCATGTCATACCAACAATCATATTTTAGAATAAAAAAGTAGTCATATTTCATCCAAGTTGTGAGTTTGCAGTTAACATCAAATGTGGTGAAGCTTTTCAATTGTTCAATTTGTAAGTCAGCACACAAGTCACACTGTATGTTTTTGAGCGCCAATAAAAATGCCAGAATAGAAAGATGAGTTTTAAATGTCATGAGACAATTTTTTTTATCAGGACAAACTTTGCAGTACTTTTGTAAGATGGACCCCAGAAAAACTTACTTTTATTGCAAGTACAATTAAAGAACCTTTTATAGAGATATGTATATACAATTGTTTAGGCTATTAGGCAAAGTTAAATGTTTGTGTCTACCCAAAGGTGTTTACTGTTAAATAATTACAAAACATATTTCTATTGGATTGTCTACACTGGCTGCAATAAAATATGCAAAAAAATGTGATCCACTAAAAAAAGCATTTGAGGACAATAAAGCATAATATGCATAATCAATGGGAGTTCACTGCAGCAACAGATTGTATGATGGTTTATTTTAGCTGAGACCCAGGATTTGGTTTCTTGGTGTGCAGCCGAATTCAAAAAACAGCTTTTGCACTAATCCAGCAAACAATTTTACAGTCCGTTGAACTCAAGTCTGCACCAAAACCTGGATTGATCACAGGGTGCATTGTGGGATACAAGCTGTTAAGTTAAGGATTCCATAGATTGGTGCTCTCATAACTACACAAAATATAACGCCGGCTTGTGAGTGCATTATAAGAACCGTGGTCCATCGTTCAGGCACACGGTGTTGGCTGGCCCACTGAGGCACTATAAATAGCTGTCATCAATATCTTCTTCTCAACCTCCTCACGTTCCCAATCCACTCAGGACGGCTCCTCTAATGGCATTAAATTTTCAAAAGAGCTGAGTCCACTGTGCCTCTCTGTGCCCACATCTGCCCAACAGGAGAGCAATGGAGAGAGCGATGGAACGAGAAGAAAGAGTCACAGTGAAAGAACGAAAGACGTGGTCGAATGCGGTTTCAAACTGAATATGCAAGTTTTTAAAAATGGAGATTGAATGTAGGCTGTGGAGAGATGGGGACATGTAGATGTGGTCGGTGTCTATATAGACTAATTCTCTACTCTGTTGTGAATAATGCATTAGCACTTTAATCATCCTCCACGGCCGCCCGCCGTGCCACGCTGCTGTCATGGTGGTCTGAACAGTGCCCGTTGTGGCCCCTCCATCGGTGCCCTTTGCCCTGACCTGGGACGTTTAGCTGTGTCAGGCAAACGCGCCATCGCAAGAGATCCTGACCCTCGCCTCTACCTACAACTTGTCCTAGTCTAATCGATTACTCCTGAGCACACGAGATAATGGGACACACACACACGGTTACACACGTTCAGCTCGTCTCCTGTCCGCCGACCCCGATGACCTTTTCCGCTTTTGAGAGATGTCATTTCGCTGCCGTCTGTGACCTCGCAGTGGACACTGTAGTTAAATATACTGTTACTAAGGAGAATTAATAACATTCAAAAGATGGCACTTTGAGTTCTTTCTTTTT
>JAFVLL020016710.1:17027-54836 GCA_021397915.2 Tor tambroides
GTTTCACTAAAGTAGGAACCTCAGTGGGCTTACCAGGAAAGGTGTGTCATTCAGCGCTAAACCTAAACCCCTGTGTATTAGTTACTAAATGCACGATACAGCGTCATTATTAATGCATTTTCTCTGAAAATTGGCCATCATAAGGGAGCATGGCTGCGGCGCTACTGTCAGAGACGGAGATCAGGCATCGGTCTATGGCAGAGGAGGATCCGAACGGGAATGAACATGGGGCGGCTGCGCGCAGCACCGCGCCTCGCTGGGGACCGCAGCACGCCGGGGCCCGACAGCTCGCCAAGCTTTACTCTCCGGGTAAGACAAGCACATCGGGTGTCATTAAACACATCTGTGTTTATATGAATCGTTTTTCTACTGTTTCACGCTGCAGCATCATCGGCCCACATTAAGGCCAGGAAAGCACGCGCTCGCACACACACACACACACACACACACACAAAAGTTACGTGCAGTTTTGTGTATAGAGGTCAGTTTGAGATCAATAATATGTGACAGCAATGCATGAATGACATCAACATAATATAATGAATGTTGGTGCTTGTATAACATCCTCCTGCACATAAGACTTCCTAGTTATGGGTTGCATGTATTGTGTATTTGTTACTTTGTAAAACTTGTAACACTACTGTGCGTTCAGACCTATAGAAGTAACTGACATTAGAAATTGTATCTGTTTAGAACAAGAGAATCGTTTGCAACTCTTAAAGGGACTGTTCACTCAAAATTTAACATTCTCTCATTATTTTCTCACCCTCATATTTATCAAGACCTTTTGACTCTTTTCTTCTTCTTCTTCTTCTTATTGGTACACAAAAAAGATTTTGGGCAGTCTGTCACCATTCAGTGCATCTTTTTTCCATAAAATGAAAGTGAATTGTGACATTCTGCCTTGAGTAAATGATGACATTTGTTTTGGGTGAACTGTTTATGATTTGCTGTACAACAGTTACATATTTATAGACTGCATAGGTGCATATGAATAATAGCTTTTTAAGTTGTGTGTTGTTGTTTTTTATATAAATGTGTATGCATATTCACATTGGTAATATTAGAGATGTTTTATATTACTTTGTATATTTTATATATTTTGATATCAGGGATATATGGAAAAGTCATGGTCAATCATTCACTCATTTAATATTTCATAATATTTAATTTTTCAAAGATAAGTGTAATTATTTATATCTTTTAATCTGAAGGATTGGTTCCTGCTGTGCAGAGGAAATATTCTTCAGAAAATCTATAAAATTATTATGGTAAAATTTTTCAATAAGGTACCATCTATAACTGCATTAATAACATTAACTAACAATAAGCAATACATTTGTTACAGTATTTATTAATCTTTTTAACATTAGTTAATAAAAAATAAAGCTGTTCGTTGTTAGTTCATGATAGGTTAGGTCTAAATAGTATTGAGATTCAACTTTTGATTTGAATAACCTACCGTATTGGTAAATGTTAAAATTAACATTAACTGCGATGCTTTAGTATTTTTCTTCGTTAGTTCATGTTAACCGATGCAGTTAACAAATAGAACCTTATTAAAAGTGTTACCGTGATCTTAAAAATCAAGCATGCAATAATCTAGAATGACAGCGGAAGTCTATTGTGATGTTCCTTGATGTTCCCAGTTACTACACATCTTCGACAAGCTGTGCTTTTTTATTTGACCTATGTCCGCTGTGGGGAGTTTGACACGAAACATCAAATAAACAAATGAATGCATGTTTCAGATTTGACTTCATTCCACTTTTGGCTTAATGGAAAACAGCTCCATCTCTGCACATCATGAGCCGGAGATCAGCAGCGTTAGGAAAAGCCTTTAACCCCCAACCCCACCATGCCATCCTTCTACCCCCCAACTAAAACAAGATTTAGCATTGAAAGTCCCCCTCCACTGTCCTCTAGCCGCAGAAGCAGTCTCATTGTGTCATGGGACGCTTGTAGTTTGCAGCTGCAATTAAAACTACATCGATTTAACTCAAAATGCTATTAAGAATGATAATGACCACTCCATTTTCTTTGGCAATGCACCCAGCGCGTTAAGCATATGCTACCACTGGCACGTCCAGCATGTAAATTACTTGGCCATGTTGAGAACGTTTGCGAGAAGTTTTGCGAGGTTAATAAGATAATGTTGTGATGCTTCTCTCTGTGAATGGGGGGGTTGGGTGGGATTGTGGATGGGATTTTTGGATGAGCTCAGTCGAGTTTAGTATCCACCAGCTGTGAAGTGCATGTCGGAGAGGCTTATCTGTGGGATTCTCAAGGAAAGTACGCTGGGATTGTTGTTTTGCTTGTGCTGTGGTTTGCATGCTGTTTGCAGTTGTAATTACCACACTTTTAAAGTTTATCGTCCATGACATACAGGATTGTGGTTGGGGGAAAAATAATATTTCGTAGTATTGCAATATTTTACCTCAAAATGTGAACTAATATTCTCACAAATATAAGATTTTTTTAGATATACACTACCTTTCAAAAGTTTGGGGTTGTCACCAAGGTTGCTCAAAAATCCAGTAGAAACAGTAATATTGTGAAATATTATTTCCATTTAAAATAACTGATTTCTATTTTAATTTTAAAATTTAATTTATTCCTGTGGTGTTAGAGCTGAGATTTCAGCAGTCTTCAGTGTCACATGATCCTTCAAAAATCACTCTAATATGCTGATTTGGTGCTCATTTTGAAACATGTCTTATTACACAATTTCACTGTTTTTCACTATATCACTGTTTTTCTTATGTCTTATTATTAAAACAATTTTCTGAATAATATTTTTGAAAAAACTGTGATACATTTTCTCTTTCAGGATTCCATGATGAATAAAAGGTTCAAAAGAACAGTGTTTATTTGAAATATATTTTTGTAACATTATAAATGTCTTTACTGTCACTTTTGATCAATTTTAAATCCTTGCTGAATAAAAGTATATATTTATTTTTTTAAAATTACCTCCATTAAGAGCTAGTCTTTAAGAAGACGAAAAGCACCCTGAATTATTTCTAATTCTGATTTAAATTGAATTTAAATGGTGTTAGCAAACAGGATATAGAACCACATTTTGAACATGAATGTAAGGAAATGATAATTTGAAATTCATTTGTAACAAACTGCTAAAGCAAGTTTGTTGAAACAACTTTTGATTGTTTTGAAAAAAGTCTTGAAGTTTGTAGGCCTTACGGAGAAGTAAATAGATTGATTGTAAATAAGTGTGAGCTATGGCCAGTTTAATTCCAATTCAGTGCATTTTGATGAAGACTTGGAATTTTAGATTCTTTAGGTGTTTATTTCCGTACAACCAGAACCATATGAATTTGTTTCTGCAACTTTTACGTCATAGAATGGCGCCATGTGGTTCCAAAATTGTAATGACTCATGGCTCGCTTCTTGCAGGTATCGAACCATCAACCTTGTTGTTACCATTCCTGAATCTTTAAGTACACCACACCACCCCCAAATGGTCTTGTCCACCTCAAGCCCTTGTATATTTCCTTTAATTCGATCCTTTATCCACAAAAAGTGCCATAGACTTGGAATCCAAAGGTTTGGTTACCCGAGGGACCCTTGACTTCTTCTGATGGAATTCAGCTGGCATGAGCTGATGCTGAACTGTGGTCCATCTGGAGAGGCCATGGAGAGCAGAGGGTTGAGCCACAGAATATAATGTCAAGGATGCTAAAAGCAGACGCTCCGGAGGCTTGTCTGAGGCTGGTTTGTGCCTGAGATGAGGTGAGCAGGAATGGCGTTTGGAAGTGTTGAGGCTTACTGGTGAAAAGGGATTGATGAGGCTTCAGTCTGCTCAATGAAGCCTCCGGCTCATTACTGTAACCCCAGGACAGCGAAACAGCTGGACGCCTCTCCCCGCCATATGTCTGCGTGTCATGCACCACTGACTGCTCTTTGTGCTTCTTATCCCACTTTACAGATTCGCTGCAAAGTAAACAGGATTTACAGGCTACTTTCTGTTTCCCCCATCGCCTCTGCCAGCCGCCATGCTCTGGTTACTGGGGCGCTTGCCGTGTGTTTCGAGAGTGTGTGTTCGAGAGAAAAAGAGATCAATATAGTATTACATCGCAAGATCTAGTTTCCTATGCAGTCAGCGATCTTGACTTCAATTGGTTTAGTAACTTCTTATTTGTGGCAGGCTGATGTCTTGACTACAGAAAAGCTTGAACCGTGCCAAAAGTTGAATGATTCGAGCTGTAAATGGGTGGACGGCACTATAGACACACTGACCTGCAAGTGCGAATGTGATTTTAAGCTTATCAGCTGTCAAACACCGCTATATTTATTTATGGTAGCAATCCTGCAGATAAGCCAACAATGTGTCAACACTGCACACCAGGAGTGTTACTCTTCTTTGTGTCTGAATCCGTTCCACCATAACAGTCCACTCGGAGATACATTCCTGTTGTACACGCACCTTTATGTTTGAGAATAAATTGATTCTTCCTCCTGCTGGCTTTGAAGTTAATATGAAACGTTATGCAATTCAAGGGCACGTATATCTTTTCTTTAATCTTTCTGCCTGGAAACAAAGCTGTATTTCCAAAGCACAGGGTTGATACAGTTGAACACTTTTGTTTTATTCTGATGAAATAACCACAGGTTTTGCTGATATTTACAAGATTGCTGACATTAAATTGAAAAAAAAAACTTTTTATCTTTGCTTCTTTTGTATGGGCATAATTTTCACTTTTTTGTGTTTTCTGTATTTTTTCACTCTACTCTATTATTGTGATATGGTCCATTTCCGATTAATCCAATGATAAACAGTGTGTAAAAACAAAAAAGATGGTTGATTGTTTTATGTTGGTCAGATGGTTTCTTCCTATCTAAGTGGCTAGTTCTGGTCCAGAATAAACTGCAGTATGTAGACCGTCTGCCAGTTGCAACAAACTCCTTAAGGTACAAACAAAAATTGTGTTTACAATTATAACTTAGGCTTTTCTTAACTGAAGAGGTTGAGGACAGCCCTTTTGCAAAGGCTACACAAAGTCTGATCTCTTGAAATCCAGCTGTTTGCCTTTCCTGTCACTTTAAGTGGTGACCTCTTGCCCCAGATCAGTCTGAGGGCATCTGGTGGCCTTGGAGATGGAAATTTACAGAAGAAATTCACACTGAGTGTCTTTAGGTCACAGCTGCTATGTCCACCTTTAACCCTGTGATCTTAGGTTCACTCCCCTATCAGCCTCTTTCACACAGCCATTCCGGAATCTGTGCGTGCGTTTACACACAACCCGTAAAGACACGTGACATTTCATGTGACGTGTATAATGTGCCGCGAACGATTTCAGCTTCAGCACGGATAGTTAGGAGCTCCCTGATCGCTGCTTCATTCCAGTTTACACATTTTTCGTCGTATGAACGTTGATCTGCCTTCAAAATAACTGGTAAAACAGTCGCACGGTAAAGTGCGTCATCACTACGACACACCCTTTACGGCATTGATCCGGCGTTTGTTCACACAGCGCTCGTTCCGGGACTGAACCCGGCAATGTTACTAGGTCCCCAACCCGGGATTGATCCCGGAATTAATCCCGGGACGTGTTTGCGTTCACACAGAAGGCACTCCGGCAATTTTACGGCAATTTTCCGGGACCAACGTGCAGTGTGAAAGGGGTTTCTCTTGATTATCTAATCTCTGACTGACTCTGAATGCCGTCACTGTTTCATCTGTCCTTTAAATTCTCCTGGATGTAGGTGAAGTGAAAGTGTCTCTGAGCAACTTTTTACCAGCTGCTCTCAAGGTATATTTTTGGTGAACGTATGACGTCAGTTCATACAGATGTTCACACAGATGTGCTAGCAGAGTAATCACTGTTGTATTTCTTCACATCAAATAGGAACATACACCACCATAAAAAGCTTGGGGTTTCTTTATTTGTTTGTATAATTTTTTTACGAAAATTTTACTTTCGTTCAGCAACGATGCTTCAGATTTATCAAAAGTGTCAGTAAAGACATTTATAATGTTACCAAATATTTCTTTTGCATTTCTTTCTATTCATCAAAGAATCCTGAAAAAAATTATCAGTTTCCACAAAAATATTAAGCAGCACAACTGTTTCCAAAGTTGAGTGAGTTAGAAGTCTTTATGCGTCAGCCACAGTAAAGTATATTTTTACTGTTCTGCACCCGTTATCTGTTAATAGTAAGCTAGCAACAGAGACGCTGCAACATTTCCATGTAAGAAATAAGTTACAGAAGAGCCTGAGCCAAAAGGAAGCAGTTGATTTTTCGACTTGCTGCCTTGTAGGCAAATTCTCCGGTCTGTGGCGCAGGGCCAGGGGTGTGTGTTACAGCACAGAGAAGAGACCGGGCCACGGAGTAGAATGAGCCACCAGACACGTCTGCTTGACACCGAGCATAACGCTGCCTTCAGTCCTGCTGCACTGCACCACATACTGTACAACACATCCAAACACACCCACAGTCTTCCATGAGTATGAGTATGTGCTTCTAATAGATTGTAAATATATTGGTTAGATTTTAATCACTTTTTTTAGAAGGCATTATAAAAATATACTGATTTACTGTGCAATGAAAACTGAAAGAGAAGACTGCCTTGACCAATGAATGAATGAACATACACTCCATACTTCATTCAGAAGTTTGTAATCAGTAAATTTTTATTTTTTAAATACTTTTATTGAGCAAGTATGTTTTATCAAAAATGACAAGATTTCTTTCAAATACATGATTTTTTTTTCAGCTTTATATTCATCAAAGTATCCTAAAAAAAATTAAGCAGCAAAGTTAAGGATCATGTGACACTGAAGACTGGAGTAATGATGCTGAAAATTCAGCTTTGCCATCAAAGGAATATATTATACTTTAAAATATATTGAACCAGAAAACAGTTGTTTTAAATTGTAATGATATTTCACAGTATTACTGTTTCTATTGTTTTGTTTTTTTTGAGCAAATAAATGAACCAAAAAGCATTAATAAAAACAGATAACATTTTATTTTAAGGTGTCCTTGTTACATGTGCTTACTATTGTAATGGAAATAAATTATGCATAATAACATGCAAGTAACCCTAAGCCAAACCCTAACCCTAATCCTAACCCTAACCGTATGTAGTTACATCTAGTTAATTAATACTACTCAGTGCTTAAATGTATAATTAAACCGTAACAAGGACACCTTAAAATAAAAGGTAACCAAAAAATGTTACTGCCTCAAACTTTTGAACGGTAGTGTATGACTAGAGTAAAAGTTTCCGTTGTATTATAAGAAGTTGTATTGGACTCTCCTATGTGTCTATGTACAGTCCTGTGCAGATTTGGTTACAGAAGCCAAAATATGAAACATCTGTACTTGTATGACTTTCTTCTGTGAAACACATACTGTAAGGAGATGTTTAGCAGAATGTTCACACTACTTTTTGCCATACAATTAAAGTATATGGTGACTAGGGACTTAAAAAAAGCACTATGACAGTACTTAGTCTTCTGAAGCCACACAATAGCTTTATCATAGACCAGTGTTTCTCTCTCTGACACAGCTCTGAAATTCCATTTGTGCGTTTGAATATTTATATATGGTTTGTTGTGATCTTGACAGACTGCTTTAATGATGCAAACCCCTGCTCGCAATTCACTTTCACTGTGTGGTAAAGCAAAACTTCACAGTCTGCTAAATGTCTTTTGTGTTCCACAGAAGAAGGAAAGTCATACAGGTTTGAAGGAACAGGAATGAAGTTAGTAATAGCTTTATGAGGGTCGGATGTGTTGAATCTTTGTGGTGATGCATGACATTTATCTACTACTACAAAATATATTAAGTAGCAAAACTTTTCAGACTTTCCTGAGTGTCGGTTGTTAAATTACACTCTGGTTCTTGCAGATTCTGTCCTCTCTTGTGGCAAACTGCAGACTCCAGCTAATGGTCTGTGCAGTCTGATGACCGCAGTTTTTCTTGCTAAAGCTGCTGGATGCAGCTTTCACTGATTTAGAGAGCCGAACACCTCTGGGTGCGCAGCTACTCTAATCTCATAGTCACTTTCTGACTGCAGAACTATTGCATTTCTAACTCGGTTCCTCTTGAAGTTCATTCACACCGGTCCAATCAAACACTTAAAGTTGCTTAGCCATGTAATCTTATTGGGCCCGACCCACTTCCAGGCCAGAGCCCAATCTTTAATGCGTTTTCTTTTCTTTCTACATGTGCATTAGAGTCCCCTTTCTCAGTGGAGTCTGACCTGCTGTATAATTTATCCTGCCTTCCCTTCAAACTCACACCAAGTTGACCCCGTCATGCCTGCCGAGTGCTCTTGCCTCTCATACACTGACCCTGGGGTCAAAAGGTCACAGGTTCAAGGTTCTGAACGGCTAGCTCTTGGCCATACACCTGAGATGGTCTTGTGACACGGGCCGCAGCAGAATCTGGCACTATGTGACGCAAAACATATAGTGTTGCTCTGGTTTTCACTGCGCCACTCTGTCCAGCATGAACTGCACACCGGCAGCGTAAACAAAAGCCAAGTGGGCTCTCGAGGGGAAAGAAGGCGAGAAGAAAAGAGAGGGAGACGGAGAGACGAGGAGGAGGGGAACCTGGCTACCTGCAACCTCTCCTGCTGGGCTTCTCAATTATACACACACCAGGACAGCTAAATGCATTAGGACCTCAGCTGTATACATGATACAAAACCGGATTCGCTCACTCAAATGCACACACACACACACTCGAGCACTTTTGGGACGGGGGGGTCAAATGCGGCAGGATGTTAACGGCGCACACAGAAAATTGTCTCTTTTGCATGCCTACACGCACATAGAAGCGTACCAGGGCGCCCAAATACATTTGGACTGGAACCACACAGCCTGTTATTAATATTCGATGGAGTTCTCCATCAGCTTTCTGTGTGAATTCAGGTGGTTTGTGGCAGTTGGGGACAGGGACAGTGGGTGAGCTGTATAATTACTATTATCTAAATTCCATTTCTGAACGCGGCCCTTCCCGCGCCGTCCTCAATCAGCGCTGTATTTAGTATGGAGTTCTCGGTGAAGTGGCTCCGCTGTGAATTTTCAATATTTAAAATCCACTCTCTGCATTTTAATCCCTCTCTCCCTTATTAATGAATTTCAATCTAAAGGCCATAAATCTGCTTAACTCTTTGCGTTCCCGAGGTCAGCGGTTCAGATTCTAGTTCGTAACGTAAAGATGTGAGAAACATGATTTCGAGTTTACGGGACGACATGTTTAGTTCAATCTGTCTGTCCTGACTGATTGCGTACAACCTCTCGCTGTGACCTTCAGCACTCATCACTCTGGAGATTTGGCGATATTAAAAGGTAGTGTGTGTGAGTGTGTGTGTGGAGGGAGTGGTCTCAGGGGTCGCTCTTTCCTAAGCCTGTCATCTGTGGCCCTTATCAGGGTCGGTCTGACTGGGTACACGCACAGAAACGTATAAATGTGTCTACTTATCTCTCTCTTTAAAAATGGGGGTAACTAGAAGGAATGGGAACCGAGAACCAGTTCCTTGTTTAGAAAAAATATTTTTAATAATTTTGTTATATGAAATCATTCATACAACCTTTCAAAAGTTTGAGTTTTTTTGTTTTTGAGAAGTGTCTTGTGGACACCAAGGCTGTACTTATTTGATAGAAAATACAGTAAGACCTGTAATATTGTGTAACAACATTAAAATTTACAGTGTTTTCTATTTTAATATCCTTTGTAATGTAATTTACACCTGTGAGGGCAAAGCTGATTTTTAGCAGCTATTATTCCAGTCTTCAATGTCACATGATCCTTCAGAAATCATTAATATGCTGATTTGATGCTCAAGAAACATTTCCTATTATTAAATAGTGATAAAAACAGTTGTGCTGCTTAATTTTCTTTCTTTTTGTTTGAAGATTCTTTGATGAATAAAAGTTCAAAATGCAATCATTTATATGAAATAGATTTTTTTTTTAACATTATGCATTTTTACTGTCACTTCTGATCAATTTAATGCATCCTTACTGGATAAAAGTATTAATTTCCTACAAAAAAATTATACTGACCCCAGGTTTTTGAAGATTAGTGTTATGTTTTCTGAACATTGTACTATGTAATCTACCGTTTCACCACAAAAGAGATGCTGTGTTGTTAGTTTATGATCTAAATTGAGTGCAACAAAAGAAATCTGGCCACCGTGAAATCATACAAAGTCAATAAATAGATTCTTTGTATTTGTGTTGTCTGATTTGTAAACAGTAGTCAGTCATTTCATGAATTGGTCATTTGTTTGAATCAGTCTAATGCCTCACTCAGTTGTTCCGAGTGGCTCACTGACCTACTGAACAGAATTATTTGCTTCCTTAAAAGTACTAAAATATTTGTTCTTCTTTAAGGAATCAGAGTCACAATTGTTCTTTATTTTGTGATTCACATCCCAAGTAATCAACTTTTGTCCCTAGTGATGAACTTTTTTGTTCACCCAGTCCAAAATGTTTTTGTCTCTCTTTTGTAACAAAAAAAACTGTCTGTCAGTCCTCACATACTTGGCTGTTTTTTGAAAATAACATAGAGCATTGTATGGCACAAAGTGTGTGTGCGAGTGTGTCTGGGTACATGTGTTAGCGTGTGTGTCCCAGGTTGAGTTGTCCACTGAGAACAGATGAAAGCAACAAGGCCTGTGACTGATCCATTTGTCCTGATCAGGGGAATTCTACCTCCCTCTCTCTCACTCTCTTTCTCTTCCTCTCGCCATGTATGACCCACTTTTCCTGTCTCTCCCTTCTTTCCCAAAGTCCCCTCTGAAGACAGGCCTACAGAGAGCTGGCAAGGGGACAATGTGTGTGTGTGCGTCTGTGCCATTATGTATCCCGCTAAATATAATTGTGTGTGCTAATATGAGGTTCATTTTCCTGGCCAGCATTTGATGTTCCTAAATCAATACCGTTTCCTTTTTGCCCACATGTAGATGCCCTTGGCATTGTTGGGGGGGAGGTGAAGTGGGGTAGAGAATGGCTCAGTCATGGCATGTTGGCAGGACTTTGTGGCGTGGCCGGGCCTCTGAAAGGCTGCTATTCTGAGTCTGTGAGTTGCTTTTTGTCTGCCTCTCCGGAGGAGGTGAGAGCCGTTCTTTCAGTGCCGCGGCTGCACTGAGAACAGAGGGGCCCGCGCACCACCGCAGCCCCATCAGGAGAGCTCGCCGAAGAAAAGAGCCCTTTGTTCGTCAAGGATAGAGACAGAAAAAACACCCATCTCTCCGCAGCACAAACAACACATACTGTTCACACTCGCTGACTTCTGCTAGCGTGACAGGTGATAAACCGCCACCACGCCCCCCGCACCCCACCCCTTTTCATCTGAACTCGCCCCGACTCGGCATGGGATCTAAGCGTCCTATCAGACGTCCCATCAGCTTGTTAGAGCTGTAAAAGTTTTTCTATCCTCATTTATTACAGGATAAGTTCATCCAAAAATGAAAACTGCCATCGTTTGTTAAGTCTTTCCAAAACTTGTTTGACTTTCAGGAGGACACAACGCAGGACGTTTGCAGGAATATGATAGGTTCCTCTTTTTCTATGTAATTACATTGAACGAGGTGGAGAGTTTAAGCGCTGAAAAGATTCTAAAGTATCATAAGTGGTCTTAAATGACATCAAAAGTTGAATTTAAGTAGCTGTTTAACTTAATTCTGCTGCAACCAGATTATTGAGTGTGAGCCTAATTTGAGAACAAGACCAGTTTTGTGAACTGGATCAGCTGGTTCTATTTAAAAGAGTCAGTTGATTCATTCACTACTCCTTTTTTGAGCTAGCTTCAGATATCCATATTTGTAGTGGATAAAAACTTAAATTTTGGTTTGTTCGTCACACAATTCTATTGTATTTCTTCAGAAAACATGCACTTAATATTTTATGACTTTTATGGTCATTGTAAAGGGACAGCTGTATGCATATTTTTTTCTGTGGAACATAAAAGAAAACATTTGGAGGAATGTTGGTTACCAAACCGTTTCAGGTCCTATTGGCTTACATTGTAATTTTCGCTCATACCATGCATCAGAGAAACAAGTGCAATGTCTTTGAAATTCCCTTTTTGTGGTTTGCTCTATAGCAGTGGTTCCTAAACCTGTCCTGGAGGACCCCCTGCCCTGCACATTTTATATGTCTCCCTAATCAGACACGCCCTATTTAGTTCTTGCAGTCTCCTACGAGCTGATGAGAGGAATCAGGTGTGTTAGATACGGGAGATATACAAAATGTGCAGGGCAGGGGGGCCTCCAGGACAGGTTTGGGAACCACTGCTCTATTGAATCACTGTTGAAGAGTAATTAGCTAGTGAAGTGGATTTACTTATTGTAGAGTTAACAAAACTTATGTGCATTGTAATGATTGAATCAGATGTCTTAACAAATGACAGCAGACTGGGAAGATTTTAAAATGCATGAGCTTACCTTCACAGTGGAAATACAAATGGAAGACAGAAGACAACTTGAGCAACACTGAAAAGAGGCGGAGCTACATAAGGTCTATAGAAATCAGTCAGTGGGAACTGAAACTATCCATTTAATTGTTTTGTTTTGATTTTTGGAGCCTTACAGTCCTATTCACTTGCTGTAATTATATTCACGTTTTGTTTTCAACAGAAGAAAGTAAGTCATACAGTTTTGGAATGAGATGAAGATGAGTACATGATCATATTTGGGTGAATGATCCCTCTGAACCAGCATTTTTTTTTTTAATTTACAGAAGTGTGATGTTGAACAAAATGGCTTACCCAGGAAAGATTCACTAGGTTTTTCGCCTCAAGCTGTGTAACCGTGCTTACATGCATCAGCAGGTGAAGTGCGGCGAAACTTGAGGATGGACGACGGCGTATTACAGCCTGCCGAAGAAACTTGCGCACATTATGACAGAGCTAGAGAGCAAGAACGCCATTAGCATTCACGGACGTTGTTTGGCACTCCAGCCGCCCCTCTGCGTCGAATCAGGCGTCGTTGATTAATTTCAGCCTATTAGCAACCCCTACTTTCCCCCCGCCCCTCCCAGGTTAATTCCCCACGCCAGCGAGCGGGAAAGGGGGCTGCGGGTGTGAGCGATGGTGCAGGGGGTTGCAGGGGAGCACGTTGTTGTCAGGACTGTATTAATGAGCGCGCCGCTCAGGTCCCGTGGACAGGGGGACGGTGTTCCTGGCTGCGCACGGCGACGGCGGCTCTGTCGAGGCCTGGCCTAGTTTCTGCCCTCACCGGGGAGCAGGAGGATCCAAGGACTGACGCTGATCACCTGACAGCGGCCCCACTGCTGCGAGAGAGTGTGTACGCACATGTCTGTGTGTGAGAAAGAAAAAAGGCAGGAAAGAGAGGACGCAAGTGCTGGAGTGGGTAAATGTTTTTTTTTAATTTCAGGTTTCTGTCTCTGAATAATTTTGGAAGTTCTCAGAGATGGTGTCATGTGAAGTGTTGATCAGCGGTAGATATTTTACCACTTTTCCTTTCCGTGATATTCTGTCAACAGAGCTGTAATATTGTTCCTCTACAAAAAAAGAATTACTGTAAAAGTGCTTTGATGCAAACATCGTTCAGATTTCGAGACCATGTTTGGGGCTGCTGTGCACTATGTCTAGTTTTGAGCCCTCATGGTCATACACCTGGATGTGCTGCACCTGGACTTTCTCATCCCTCCACTTCCTGTTGAGCTACCACATTTAGTCCAACTTCACAATTCATTGTGCCATCAGAAAGTGAGTATGTGCTCTATAACAACATCAGCTGACCCTGGATCATCTGTTCCCTTATATATTTACTGGTATATAGAAACAGGTGTTTTTTTTGTTTATGTTCATATGTGGTATTGTACGACATGAGTCAGAACCAGAATTTTATATTCTCCCTCTTCCCGATGGCGTTTACAGTATATTGGTATTGGTATATAGAATCTTCATTATCACAGCAGTCATATTTTAAAATAAAAATGAAGTCATAATTTATCCAAGTTGTGAGCTTGCAATTAACATCAAATGTGATATATTTGGTAACACTTTCCAATTCTGTTCAATTTGTCAGTACACTAGTCACACTGTATGTTTTTGAGCACCAATAAAAATGGCAGAATAGAAAAATGAATTTATGTCATGAGACAATTTTTTCAGGACAAACTTTGTAGTACTTTTGTAAGATGGACCCCAGAAAAACTTACTTTTATTGCAAGTACAATTAAAGAACCTTTTATAGAGATATGTATATACAAATCGTTTAGTCTTTTTTTAAAATGTTTGTGTCTACCCAAAGTTGTTTACTGTTAAATAATGGCAAAACAAAACATTTTTCTATTGGATTGTCTGCAATAAAATATGCAAAAAAAAGGTGATCCCCTAAAAAAGTATTTGAGGACAATAAATGGAAGTATACTGCAGGCACAGATTGTGCAATGGTTTATTTTAGCTGAGACCCAGGATTTGGACAGCTTTCACACTAATCCAGCTAACAATTTTACAGTCCATTGAACTCAAGTCTGCACCAAAACCTGTGCATTGTGGTATACAAGCTGTTAGGTTAAGGATTCCATAGGTTGGTGCTCTCATAACTGCTCGAAATATAGCGCAGACTTATGAGTGCATTATAAGAACCGTGGTCCATCGTTCAGGCACACGGTGTTGGCTGGCCCACTGAGGCGCTATAAATAGCTGTCATCAATATCTTCTTCTCAACCTCCTCACGTTCCCAATCCACTCAGGACGACGACTCTAATGGCATTAAATTTTCAAAAGAGCTGAGTCCACTGCGCCTCTCCGTGCCCACATCCGCCCAACAGGAGAGCAAAGGAGAGAGCGATGGAACGAGAAGAAAGAGTCACAGTGAAAGAACGAAAGACTCAGATGTGGTCGAATGCGGTTTAAAATTGAATATGCAAGTTTTTAAAAATGGAGATCGAATGTAGACTGTGGAGTGATGGGGACATGTAGATGTGGTCGGTGTCCATATAGACTAATTCTCTACTCTGTTGTGAATAATGCATTAGCACTTTAATCATCCTCCACGGCCGCCCGCCGTGCCACGCCGCTGTCATGGTGGTCTGAACAGTGCCCGTTGTGGCCCCTCCATCGGTGCCCTCTGCCCTGACCTGGGACGTTTAGCTGTGTCAGGCAAACGCTCCATCGCAAGAGATCCTGACCCTCGCCTCTACCTACAACTTGTCCTAGTCTAATCGATTACTCCTGAGCACACGAGATAATGGGACACACACACACGGTTACACACGTTCGGCTCGTCTCCTGTCCACCGACCCCGATGACCTTTTCTGCTTTTGAGAGATGTCGGTTTGCTGCTGTCTGTGACCTCGCAGTGGACACTGTAGTTAAATATACTGTTACTAAGGAGAATTAATAACATTCAAAAGATGGCACTTTGAGTTCTTTCTTTTTTAGTATTTTTTTTTTTTTTTAACATTTAACACCTGATGAGAGTCATTATGGTCAACTATTCATCCAATTACTGACTAGTCAACAAGGTAGTTATCTATTTTTTTCTTCTGTCCGTACAATTTCAAAAGTGTGTCTTTTTCCCATTCTGTTGTGTCTCAAAATGTTTGTTGTTTTGGTTGTTTTTTCCACTGTTCTTCTTTTGAATATTTATTTTATTTTACTTTTATTTATTCTCTTTTATTTCTTAGTGCTGTTGGTATTGGTCCAATAAGTAAATTAGGCCAACATACAGTATTTAAGCCAGGAAATTAAATGATAGACAAATTATCATCAGAGTCCAAATTCATAATTGGTTTACCATTTGTTAAAATAATAATTTTATGTATGTGATTGTATACATTTTGTTTCCTCCTGTTGTTTCTTTTTTTTTTTTTTTTCCTTAATTCTTGTTTTACTTTTTTTTTTTTTTTTTTTTAATTATTATTAATAAAATATGCACTAATGTGCCTTTATGCGTTTGTTGTCCCTGTAGGAAAGCGGCTGCAGGAGTGGATCTGTGTGATTCTGTGCCTCTCGCTCTTTGTTATAAACCTCTCCTTCCTCCTCTTCAACTTCTCCACAGTACACATCTACAAAATCATCTTTGGCATTGGTAAGTCTTATTCTTTTTGACCTTTCTGTTCATGTCTTTCCTTTGTTTTCTAATAAAGTTCTGCTGTCCACAGAATCCCATTGGTTGTAGTGCACTTCTTTCCATGTCATGATCAATTTTATTTCAGTACTGACTGAATTTAACAGCTTCTTTCTTTCTCTCAAAGTGACTGGTATTGTGACAGCAGACTTTGCCTCTGGGATCGTACATTGGGGAGCCGATACATGGGGTTCAGTGGACATCCCAGTAATTGGGAAGGTAAGGACCAAGGCCTATGCATAGTTCAGTATGTATGGCATAACTGTCTCTATACTATATGAATGTGATTGGCTGTAGGTGTGTGGGCACATTTAGGTACAATGGCACCATCTTTCTGGCACACATGCATTTCACACACTCCTATGCACAGTGTGGTCTCTAAGCGTAGTATCTTGTTTGATTTTAACAAATTACCGTTTAATTTTCATATCAGCTTTTGCTCTATTGGCCTGTTGTGGTTTACCAGGCTCAAAAAATGGCGTGTGTAAAATGCCATCTCCACCCTGGGGAGTTCAGCCCTTCCTGCTTTCCTGGAGCGCCACATCTTAACCCCACCCACTCTCAACCCCAAAGGGTGCTGGGGATACTCAGGAGGGTTGCATTAATGCATAGTACGGTTGCACTCTCCTTGCCCAATCAGAGAAAAGGTCACCGCCTCGCTGTCCAATTAAAAAGCAGCCGACACCTGCTTTCTGTGTCGGACAAGTAGGGGCCATGAATCTGGGAGCATTTATGTGTTTTTGTGCTGACAGGGGTCATTGTGCTATTATGTGGAAGGGGGCAGTAGACTGGCAGTAGAAAAATGGCTAACCTAAGCTAAATCCGGTCCCGTGTGCCAATTATTAGGCTACTTCTGGAAATATGGACTGTTAAATTTGATTACAGCAAAAGGAAATGACAAGTATACAGGTTTAGCAATGATCAGAATACACTTGACAATGAGTGCAGCCATGAAATTTTCACAGTTTGAGGCCTGTCCTTTGAGTAACACCAGTCTTTCCTATTGTTCTCTGGCTGATGTGTGCTCTATAGAGATATGCGGTATGAAGCTTTATACTGTGCAACTCCAATTAGTCTGCTTCAGCATTTATACCTTGACATGATTTGATGTGATGTGATATGTATATATTTTTTTCTCAAGAATCTAGTGTTAAATACAGAAAAATGAGAAGGAGTTCATCTGATTTTATATAGTCGCATTTAGTCCAAATAAAAAAAAAATCAGTCTGTTTTAGCATTATAATGTATAGTGTGAAAATGGACAGCTGTATCACTTATTACACAGCTTTTCACCTTATAAATAATAATTGGGATATGAAATATTGATTTGAGAAGTAGGCTAACCATTTTAAAATCTTGCCTGTTTATTATTTTATAAAATGCAAATGTTTTGCAGTGTGCAAAACAATCGTTCTAGCAACAAGACGAACACTTCAACAATATTACTGTAGGCCTACAATTAATTCTGAAACTTTGACTTGGTTTCATTTTACAGTAAATGCAGTTAATAACTGAGGCGCAAGATGGTAGCAGCTGTGTTTGAATGAAATGAGAGAGTACGTTCCTCGTGTGATATAACAAGACATGTGAAAGAAGCACTGGTTAGGGCTGGGAATCAATTCCAAAAGAATCAATTTCGAGGCTTTGGGAATCGAGAGTCGATTCCAAAAGTTGGAATCGGTTCCATTAGGGGAATTTGCTCCTCTTTTTTAGATTTCAGAGCTAATTATTAATTTGCTTCGCTAATAGTGATTGAAAGCCTGATTAATTTCTGTGAATAGGTTCATTTGATTCAATGAAATCGTTTCAGAAAATAGATTCAGAAAGTCTTTTGCTCCATTGTGTAATGAAATCACCTAGAACACATTTCTAACAACTCAGTATTGTGGAATGTCACTCTAAAACCTTCAAATAACTATACGCATATAGCTGATTCTTACATTTCAGTGGTGTTCGTTGTCGCACTTTCAGTCTGTGGTCTTGCATGTCAAACCTGTCCAGAATGTACAGTAGGCTACTGATAAATATTGAGTTGCCTACATATTGGACAAGTTTCCTGCGATAAAGTGTTGCACTCAAAGCACCCCGTACAAACACTACTGTTGCTAGAATATTGAACGTAAATCCATGCGCTCTTATTTCTTATTTCAGTGTCCTTAATGTTGTGGTTATTTCAGGGTACAGTTTGCTTTGTACATTCTGTGCAACGGCATAAAGTTAAAGTAAACTTCATCATTAAACTAAACTGTGCACCTGCAGTTTAGACATGTTATGCTCTTGCTCCAACCATGCCATAAATGCATGTCCTTCAGTGAGCATTTTTAGCGTGTTTTGCTGCTTATCTATGGGCTAATTGGAATCGTTTCCAATTGGCTGTTCTCCAGTAGTTTCCAAAACAAAAAAAAATCTGAATCAAACAGCCATACCACTGGCCTCAAATTCCTGGATGAGTGGCCATTATACGCCATTCATTGTCACGGAATAACTGACTTAAGAATGTCCCGACTGACCATTCATAATCAACCATTTCTGAGAGCTGTGTAATTGATAATTTAAGATTCTCTAATGTTGTTCATATGGTACCAAACCAGTGTACCGTGGTTTTGGTCATACTGCCCACTTCTTATGCCCTGCTTCTATAAAGGGGGCCGTGTTTACATGCTGGTCATTGAGGCCATGAATTGTCCTATATGGCCAATACTTTGAGGCCGAGAGCAGGATTGTAGAGAGCAGGTGATCTGAACGGCCCGTCCAGCTCCCGCTGTGGGTCAGGCCGAGGGGCCCGCGTTCTCTCGCTTTCATCATCGTCCGTCTGTGCTGTAAAACGGCTCGGCCACACCGCCCCACCGTGAAGGGGTTTCCACCCGGCTCCGCAGCCACCGCCGATCCTTCTGCTGTCGAGGATAATTAGGATCCGCCACCTGGGAGTGATCTAACTTCAAAAAAAGCGAGGGAATTTACAGACATCCAGAACGCCGCGCTTTAAGACCCTTAACCAGCAGATTAAAGGCGGCACTTAGCGGACCGATATATATGGCTTTTTGTCCGCATGTTCAAACAAGAAGCACCAACTTGAGGGAGAATCATTAATGACCGTGATTAAACAGGCACTTAAGAGCACAGAGCGTAGGGAGGAGGAAAAAAGGCAAGAGGAATGAAATGGATCTCTCGTGCGCTCTGGGTTAAGGGTGGGGGAGGACGGGCTCCGGTCTTCGGCTGGGTTGCTAGGGCAATCCGAAGATGTGAGTCGTGATTAGGCAGAAGGCGGGTGAGGCGAGGCGAGGCGAGGCAGGCCGTTAAACGGTGTGGGATTAGCGGCGTATGAGGCATGTACTTGCCGGCAGCGTGCCGGTGAGTCGACATGCACGCCGTATGCTGTCTGGGGCTTAGCGCTCTTTTAATCTCGCGCACAGAGAGACTGAAAGGAAACGAAGAGAACAGGAGGGAACATAATTGTCGAAATATCAACAGATAGTTTTCTCTGCTCCAGCAGTGTGTCGCCACGCGCTCTCAGATATAGGTGTGATTGAGTTCAGCCCACAAACACGCGATAATGACATTTTTCCCCCCGCGCTCTGTCTCTGAAACGCTATGGTAATGTGGCTCCAAACGATTCCTCCTTTTTATGTGGAAAATAAATTACCTTCATTCTTGTATTTTCCTTTGTGCTTATACGATCCTTTCTCTTACTCCCTTTCATTTTGCGACACCCGCGCGGTCGCAGACGGGTGCCCGTCTCAAAGCGGCACTCCTGGGCGTGAGTGACAGGTGCTGCTGGGTTATGCTTTTTCATGACGCTGGATCTGAGCCGTGGGGAAGTGCTGTTTAATGCCAGGTTATCTCTCCGCTCCGTAACGTGTAGCTCGTGCCGCATGCGTCATCTTTCATTTAGGACCTAGTACCGCTAACGCGCCAATTTGCGTCTATCAGTCAACATCTAACCCCACCCAGCCCTGTTTTACGGCCAGATCCTGGCGAAATCTGCCTTTTCGCATTTTCAGTTCTGGTTTTTGTGGTAAAACTGCGGTGGCTACACTCTTACTCTTACTTTAAATTGACTAGTCGCACAGTGGGTTGAACACCTGGTTGACTGATCTTTCTTAGCTAGAAGTACTGTAGCCTATAATAAATTAGTAGGCTGGTTTGGCTTCGCCTGTCTGTTTTTCTTACACAAGGCACATTCTTGCTTTCATCTAGACAAGTTCAGTGAAATGGCACAGCAGTTTTAAATGTTGGATTTTTTTTTTTTTTTTTTTTTTACTGGATTTGTCATCTTAAAAATGCAACCCTTGTGGCAAAATTCTCAAAAATGCATTTGGCTGTAACAGTGGTGCTTTAATGGAGATCAATTTTAAAGGTATAACTTTGCCAGAAGATTTTTACACAGCAAACATTTTAACTGCTTAAGTACAACGTGCTAATTAAAGTGCTATTGCTAAAGACATAAAAATGAATTCATTCACCCTTAGTAATCTAATAGTCAATTGACCATTGTGACTCATTCTTATTGGTACAGTAGCTGAAAGAATGATCAAATGAGCTAAAATATTTATTTAAAAAACATGCAAGGGTGTCAAATGTGTAGAACTTTGTGACTGATGTTTCTGAAGAGTTCTGCACACAGATTTTCTGTGGGCTTACAGCTCATTATCAGTAGGGAACTTCAAGCAGAGGATGTTTCTGGTTTCTGTACTGAATATTTTAGATTAACCTCCTCTTCTTCTTTTTTTATTTCTCACCTTAAAATGCACATCCAGTGTTCTTACAGCTTGCTCAGAGTCTCTAACAGTAACACAACAGTAGCTTCTAGTTTGACCCTGCACTGTCTTTATCATAGACGTACCCATTCATTACCACAGAGTAATGGATCTAAATCACAGCCCTAGACACTCCTGCCCGTTTTTCAATTGAACCTTAACCTCCCTTTCCCTGCTCCCTCCATCTCTCTTTACCTCTCTCTTTCCATTCAGGCATTTATTCGCCCGTTCCGGGAGCACCACATTGATCCGACGGCTATCACACGGCATGACTTCATAGAGACTAATGGAGACAACTGCATGATCACCATCCTGCCTCTGGCCCACATGGCCTATAAATTCCTCTCCTACCCACCAGGTACACACACACACATCCACTCACTTTTCCAGTGTGTCGTTAGAGTGAGTCAGCGTGACTATTTTAGAACCAATGAGTGTGACCCGAGTGCGACTCCTTGTCCTAGAGCCGTCGGTGTGTCCCACATTCATCTTAAAATACCTAAAAATTGGGAAATCGACAAACGAGGGTATGGTTTGAAAAGGGGAAAAATGTTTTCAGTTCCATTTTTGCCCTGCATGGGTTACAGGAGCAACTCAGACAAAAAATGAAAATTGTCATCCTTTACTCGTGCTCACATTATTCCAAAACTGTATGGCTCTCTCTCCTCCTTAAAACACAAGAGTGGAAATTTAGCAGAATGTCCTAGAGTGCTTAAACGTTCCATATATTTGGATCATTTTCTTTATTTATATTTCAAAATGTTCACAAAAATATTGTATGCAAAATCCATATTGAATGGTTTTTATATTGATGTGAGAAAATGTTGGTTGAAAGGAGTTTATGATGGAGAAAATGAAAATAGTCATCCTTTACTTGTGCTTATGTTATTCCAAACCTGTATGACGTTGTTTCCTCCTCATAACATGAGGAGAAATTTAGAGGAATGACTCGATTGCTTTAATTTTCCTTAATGAAAGTGAAGTAATTTTAAATTCTGTCTTGTTTCTTACACAAAACTATCATATGAATTCAAAAGACTTAAAACACAAGTTGTGTAGACCACCATAATGGTCCTTTTTTCCATTTTTTGGAGCACAACAGCATCCATCCCATCCCAGTTATGGTTTCCAGTCATTCTTGTTTAAGAAACATGAAAATAAATGGTGACAGAATGTTCATTGGATAAAATTCCATGAATTAAATTCAATTCCATTCAAACATTTCTGTTGCTGATGATCTGCTCAATCCTAAGAAAGCTGAAAGGTCGATTTGATTTGATGTTTCTCGTGCTAAAAGGTAAGGCTAGTACTTTACTACAGTGTTAGGGCATGTTATATTAATTTGCATATAATTTTTTCTCTCTCTCTCTCTCTCCACCTTTTGCCATTGCTCCTTTATCTCTCCATACATTTCACTATCTCTCTTTCCCAGATGTCCTTGCAGAGTCCTACCCCTGGGAATGTTTTGTTTTTGCGTTGGCGGTTTTTGTAACCATGACTAATCAGATCCACAAGTGGTCCCACTCCTACTTCGGCCTGCCACGCTGGGTCACACTACTGCAGGACTGCCACCTAGTGCTGCCACGGAAACACCACCGGATCCATCATGTGTCGCCACATGAGACGTACTACTGCATCACCACAGGTACACACTCGTGCTTCACTTGATGAGGTGGAAGCCTTGTGTTAGTGTTGTCTTAAAGGCATAGTTCACCCACAAAAAAAATGAAAATTCTGTAATTATTTACTCGCCCTCATGTCATGTCAAAACACAAAAGGAGATTTTTAAAATGTTGTCTAAAACAAAAACGGTAGAAGCATTCTTCAAAGTCACACAGGTTTGGAACAACACTAGGGTGAGTAAATGATGTTTTTGGGTGAACTATACCTTTAAATATACCCAGAATCCTGTAGGCATCTTTACAACAATAATACGTACTGGATCGGATTCAGATGAGGTACGTGAACTTCCTCTGAGAGTCCTTTATGTAGTTGATCATGGTAACCTCCAGTATCTGGCAAGGATTCTTCCACGGAGCGTGGCCTGCATCGCCAGTAGCTGTGAAGAGTGGGTTAAAATAACTTTTTTAAAGTCAGCTGTGTGTGTGTGTGTGTGTGTGTGTGTGTGTGTTGTGTGTAAGGCATTAAACTCCCATGATAGCTCGAGCACTCAGTATGCGACGTGCATCTCTGGGAGAGAGGGGAGTGAGGATTCTTGTGCGTCACCCTGTGCCCCAGCGGACGACAGATGTGTGTGCACGCATGCTCCAGAGCATAGACCGGTCCTTTTGACCCTCCCTCTTTCCTTTCCACTGCTGCTCCCTGATCCCACTGGGAGACGCTGATGAAGGGAGAGGAAAGGGTCTCTCTCTCTCGCACACATACACAAACGCGCACGCTTGGGAGTCTCTCTCTGCGTGAGCCCTGCTCCTCCACCCTCCCTGCCCGAGTCCCCGGGGCCCGGGGCCTGCCTTTGTGTGTGCCAGTGGCTGACAACCTCCATGTATATTTAATGCTAACCTGCTGTCAGTGCTAACAAATAGGCTTGCGCGAGGGGGGGTGGGGGTGGTGTGGGTTTGACAAAGATGAAAAATCAAACAAACATGATGAGCTGTTCTGCTCTCCTCCTGCACCAAAAGGGTCACTGTTGAGAGAGAGTACAAACACACACACACAAATGCAGCTGACACAGACGTGACCGAGGAACAGTGTGGTGCTTATATACAGACATACAAGGGCAATGGATGACCATGTGATGTCATAATCAGGGGGCTCTGAAAACAGTACTGTGGCGGTACCATGGTACTGTAATGGTGTCAGGTGGAAATACCATTGGTACTGAATGATTAGCATGTTCCTATTCCATTAGCTTGGTATTTACGTGGTACTTCAAAGAATACCATTGTACTTGCACATAGGGGTGGGCAATATATCAAAGTTATTATGAATATCAAGATCATATTAATGTGTTTTTGTTATTTGACTATTAAAGTGTAGTTTGCCTGAAAATGAAAATCATCATCAATTGCTCACACTCATGTCGTTCCAAACCCATAAGACTTTTGTTCATTTTCATAACAGGAATTAAGATACTTTTAATGAAATCGGAGAGATTTCTGTCCCTTCATTTAAAGTCCATTCCACCAAAACTTTGACGCTTCAGAAAGTTTGTAAGATTATAAATAAAATCCGCCGCCTTCTGAAGAGACATGGCATACAGAGCACTTCAAATATGGTAAACGGAAGCTCAGCTGCTATTGCTTGACCTGTGAGAGCAAACCTTATTGGTGTATAGATTTGTACTAAAAAATATTGATGTTTATTACTAAGGGTTTCTATATTGCTGCGTGAAAATGGCTGGATTTTTAACTGTTGTATTTTGATTCTGGTTGGTCGTTCCTCTGATTGATAGAAAACAATCACCCTTTAATACTGTAGGAAAAAAAAATATTGAAATATATATTAGAAATTGTAACAATTGAGAGATTTTTCTTAGCTATACCATCCAGTCATACTACTATAGTGAGTGTTCAAAGAACATGCATTTATATCCATTGGAAAAAAACTGAGAACAGAATTTGGAATTTCTGTTAATTTCTCAAGTATACATGATTATCAGCCAATAATCTCAAAATGGCCAGATGCCTCATAATTCGGCCTGGATGATGTATCGTGCTTCACTGCTTTGAACTTTTTCCTGCACGTTTTTGTGTTAAACGTCTAAACGTGTATGGTTGAAGTGGTTTTCTTGTCAAAACCCAGTGGAATGCATGTCTGTGAGCACAACAGAAGTGTGTGTGTGTGTGTGTGTGTGTGTGTGTGTGTGTGCATAGTGGAGTTGAGGCGGGCTGGCTGGGGGTGGGGGGCTGCTACATATTTATAGCAGTAAGTGTGTACATTACTCTACTGCTAGCGCCTGATCTTCTGTCCATCCCCGGGGAGTCACCATCCAGGAGCTTCTGTGTCTCACCGCTTCTTGATGTTGTTCTCTGTGCCTTCCCCTCTTTCTTCCTGTCTTGCTCTTTTGTCCTTGCTCTCTCCTTTTTGCTTGCCTTGCCCTCTCACTGTTTTCTCTCTCTCTCTCTCTCTCTCTCTCTCTCTCCTGCATTTCTCTCTTTTCTCTCGCTGGTGAGTTTTCAGAAAAGTGTGTAATTCAGCGAGGGGAATGAATTCGTATGGTTGGTTTTACACATCAAGCCTGTGCGCTTCACCTTTTCTTTATTCCTTTTTCATTTTTACTCCTGTTTCATAGTACTCTGGCATGATTGTTTTATGACTGTTTTACATACAAAATTAATGAAGCATCAACAGGAAAAAATAGTTTTACATGTATTACAATTTATTGATCATACATTAATTAAAATGTGATGATGTGAAGCTTATCCCACTTTAATCTTGAAATTTAATTTGTTATATGTTATGTTTTCTAATTCTATACACTACTATTTAGAAGTTTGGGTTATTTTATTCCCTGTGATGGTAAAACGGAATTTCAGATCTTTGCAAAATTATTCTGATATGCTGATTTGTTGCTCAAGAAACATTTTTCATCATAATCACAGCTGAAATCAATAGTGCTGCTTAATTTTTATTTTATTTCTTTTTTTTGGAAACCATGATACATTTTTTTCAGGATTTGATGAATCAAATGTTTAAAAATTCTATTTGAAGTAGAAATCTTACTGTTGCTTTTGATCAATTGAATACATTCTTGCTGAATAATATTTTTTTAATATTTTTATTATTTCAATAAAAATAGCACACACAAACACACATCCAATTTTAAATCCTGCTTTGCTGCTAATCTGTACCACTTAATTATCTAGTCTTGCATTCATATTAATAACTACTTAAAATAAAACACTTTTTGACTTCTTTTTTCCTTGTTTTAGTCATGTCTTATCTCGCCTACGGCACTAAGTGAGCCGCTGCCATTGATGTCCCTTCATAAACATTGGTGCCTGACACCCTGCTTCTCTTTCTCTATCATTCTCTCCCTCAGGGTGGTTGAACTACCCGCTGGACAGAGTGGGATTTTGGCGGACATTGGAGTGGTTGATCGAGAGATTGACGGGTCAGAGGCCACGCAGTGATGACATGGCCTGGGCCAAGAAAACCGAGTGACCAGGAAAACAGGACTGAACCCCTCCCTCATCCATCTTTCCCCCTGTTAAGGGGGAACAGAAACCGAATATGGGCCTTACCTCTGTATCCCAAAACCTCTCTCCTGTAATGTTCCTGTGTCCCTCCATCTCCCCTAAACCGTCTTCTCCACAGCACAGAACCACATAGCACTCTTACTGCTGGGGCCTTTTCCTGTCACAGGTCTGCTACACACAAGCCATCACCTGTTCCTCCTCTATTGGCTTCCTCCTCTGTTTTGTAGATGTCCACACGCAACGAAATAGTAGAAAGACAAGATGAAGTTCAAAACGGTGGTTTCAAACAGTTGAGATAATGATGAGAGACACACTTCCTCTCACAATCATTTCCTCAATCTCCATGTGCTTTCTCGTTTCGGTGTGTAAAATGTATGTTTTCTGGAGGTTGGGCTCTCCAGAGGACCGAAACCATGTTGTGATTTTCCCAGCATGGTTGTCATAGCAGTGCATGGAATGAGAGAAGCAATTAAATGTGGATTTGATTCCAGAAACTGCAAGACAAGATTTATCGCTTTCTCAGACACTCTCTCCAGTTTCACAAAAGCATCTCGGCAGTGTTAAAACCCGAAGGACGCATGGAAGATCCATTTCTCAAAACGCAGGGAAAGGGTTTTGTTGGCCAACCAGCGTGGTCAGTGCTCAGTTGACCCAACTGAATGTTTTCCCTGAATGTTTCTTATTGAGCTCGTGTTGGCCTTAAGTACAAACCCATTACACTTATTTCTAATCAGCTTACTGGGGCTTAGCGGTGATGAACATTGATTGCGTCTCTGGTGTGTTAGCGTGACATGTTATTGATATTTGGAGTAGTATTAGCAGTCTAGCTAGTGATGTCCTCCTGCTGTATCCCGTGGTACAACGGTTAAGCAAAGGTTGTACTAGCAAAAGGTCAGATTAGATTAGAAAAAGGTAAATTTGAATCTGAGTTACCAAGCTTTATTAAAGAGAATCATTAATGTTTTTTTTTTTTTAAATTATTATTGAATGATATTTGCACTCTCTTTGACCAATGGTACTTCTCATGCAAAACTAAAGCGAAAAACAGCCAAACACACTCCCTATTTTTCTCTCACACATATTTACACATGCACACTTTTCATCATGAACCCTAAAAAACACACACTATGAATTTCCTGTGGATTTTTGTCTCTTCATTTGCGCTGTACTGATAAATGGAGAGAATAAGGGTTTAATAAAGTGTTTCAGTATGGATTGTTTCACGTTCTCTTACAACAGCTGCAGCGCCACAATATGGGTTTCATTGTCTGGCTTCTTTTTTTTTTTTTTTTCTTTTTTTTTTGAATCATAGTACAATATAACTTTCAGCCTTGTATTTTGTTATTTGTTCTTATTTTCCATCTCGCAGCTAATGCTTGCTGCTAGTCTGCCTTAAACCGATGTTTTTATTAGCTGTATGATTTAATAAATATCTAATAAATAACATTTATTTGTTTTTTATTTGTAACTCGAGTGATTTTTAAATGTTGCTCATTACATGTAAAAGTTAGAAGCAATAATTTAGTTCTCTTTGTTTAAATGAAACTAAAACAATTACAAAGCTTTGCAAAGATAATTGCGCTTGAAATCTGCAGGGTACTTTGAGGTGATTTAAGAATGAGTCACAAGCGTCTTAACGCTTTGTTCTACTCAAGTAGAAAATGTTTATGAGAGATTCAGGGGGGTTCATTCAGCAAAGCACGAAACTGCCACCTTAATTTAATAAGTTGTAACAAAGAATTGATTGGAATTAGCAATTTATGCAAGATGGACTGTGAGGACCGTAAATGATGAGTTAAGAGCTCCCTCTGGTGGCTGAACAATGTCCACACAGCTGAATGAATGATGCTGTACTCTATTTCCACAGTCCAGCTGACTATGCCCTAACTAAAAGAATTATAGTATTCAGTACCATGATATATTATCTGAAATCATCACTGTACCATAGTATCACCGCAGTACTTTTTTATTACAGTGGGCTCACAATTATCTGAGCATTACAGGTGCTGGTCATATAATTAGAATATAATCAAAAAGTTGATTTATTTCACTAATTCCATTCAAAAAGTGAAACTTGTATAATGTATACATTCATTCCACACAGACTGATATATTTCAAGTGTTTATTTCTTTTAATTTTGATGATTATAACTGACAACTAACATGGGTGAAACCCCAAATTCAGTATCTCAGAAAATTATAAATATTCTTTGAAAGATTCAATATTGAGGAGCACCTGGTGCCACACTCTAATCAGCTAATTAATTCAAAACACCTGCAAAGGCCTTTAAATGGTCTCTCAGTCTAGTTCTGCTGGCTACACAATCATGGGAAGACTGCTCACTTGACAGTTGTCCATTGACACCTTACAAGGAGGGCCAAGACACAAAAAGGTCATTGCAAAAGAGGCTGGCTGTCTGCAGAGCTCATGTCCAAACACACTACAAGCGAAGGGAAGGAAAAGATGTGGAAGAAAAAGACGCCCAAGCAATAGGGATAACCGCACCCTGGAAAGTTGGCAGGGAAACAAAACCATTCAAAAATGTGGGGAGATTCACAAAGAGTGGACTCCTGTAGCTGGTATGGTGTGGACACACTACGCACAGACATATGCAAGACATGGGTTTCAGCTGTCGCATTCCTTGTGTCAAGCCACTCTTGAACAACAGACAGCGTCAAGAAGCGTCTACGCCTGGGCTAAAGACAAAAGGACTGGACTGCTGCTGAGTGGTCCAAGGATTATGTTCTCTGATGAAAGTAAATTTTGCATTTCCTTTGGAAATCAGGGTCCCAGAGTCTGGAGGAGAGGAGAGGCACAGAATCCACGTTGCTTAAGGGTCCAGTGGCTGTAAAGTTTCCACAGTCAGTGAGTGGTTTGGGTGCCATGTCATCTGCTGGTGTTGGTCCACTGTGTTTCTGAGATGTAGTCCAACACAGCCGTATACCACAAGGAAGATTTTATTACTGAAAGCACTGCTGCAGTCTTTAACCAAGAATACATGGGATTCAGCCTCATGGGACTTGGCACCTGCACGTACTGGCTATGACCACCTGGACCTTAAGGACCATGGTATCCCTGTTCTCAAATTGGCCAGCAAACTCGCTGACCTTAACCCCATAGAAAATCTATGTGGGGTATTGTGAAAGAAGGAAGATGCGATATGCCAGACCCAACAATGCAGAAGAGCTGAAGGCCACTATCAGGACTATCTAGGCTCTCATAACACCTGAGCAGTGCCACAGACTGATCGACTCCAATGCCACCTTCGCATTGCTGCGACATTCAGGCAAAAGGCCCCAGCTAATTGAGTGCTGTACATGCTCATACTTTTCATGTTCATACTTTTCTAGTTGTGCAAATTTCTAAAAATCTACCTTGTTGGTAAGTAATATTCTAATTTTCTGAGATACTGAATTTGGGGTTTTCATTAGTTGTCAGTTATAATCATCAAAATTAAAAGAAATAAACACTTGAAATATATCAGTCTGTGTGGAATGAATGTATACATTATACAAGTTTCACTTTTTGAATGGAATTAGTGAAATAAATCAACTTTGATGATATTGTAATTATATGACCAGCACCTGTATGTAATGTATTTGTAATCATTAAAATGTTGTTATTGTCACTGCATAATTAACAAATGAACTCTAAACCTGCCAGCTATCGCTGAAAAAGGTGTCTGAGAAATCAGGCTTTCTGTCATTGACATGAGGTTGGGAAAGGACTGCTTGTTTGACTGAATAATGGCAGCAGAGGTAAGTGTTTTCAAAACCTTGGTTTTTCTGTTTGGTGCTGGTGGCACAAAATTATTTACAACAACTTTAAGATTCTCAGATAAAACAATTGATGTAAACATGTGCACAATTCCATTGTCAGTCTTTATCACAGTTCTGCATTGTTTGTCCTTTCAGCTTCCTGTTTCCTGCAGCAGAGGGTCTCTTGTGGGGATAGAGTGATGCTGCTCTAGATCTGCCTGAGAAAATAAAATGTTTTCTTTAATGATAAATGATGTGTGTTATGTAATGAGCTTTAAACAAATCTTATATTCGAAGCCACACATATTGCCATTGTATTTTTAATTGGCAAATTGATGTCAATCAGTTCAGAGGCACTTTGTATTGGTGTGAAAGGATTTCTTGTTTTTAATGAACAGAACCCTTGTTGTGCAGCTGGAGTAGTCTGACCTCCGTGACCTGAGGACAGTAGGGTTGGGTTTTTTAACTTGGTGATGGAAAGGTGGCAAATACATCTCACATTCTTCTTTTATAAGGATCTTGATATTAGCAAAATGCAGTATCTACAGTATATAAGACAGGGCAGAACAGAGAATATTTTTCCCCTTGAGTCCCTGAATGTAGTAGAGGTTATGTAACCACAAAACAAACACTGACTGCAATAACATACTATCAAATTAGCCACGATTCAGCTGCAGAAATTCACTAAGCTTTGGAAATTACAGATTGCACTTTAATGCAGTACTATTCCTAGAAGTCTCTGATGAATTTTGGAGTCAGTTTACGTTTATTTTCAAGTGCATATTTACATTACCATTCAAATTAATACTTTCATTCATCAAGGATGCAGTAAATTGAGCAAAAGTGACAAAGATTTGTGCATTGTTATAAAAAGTTCTATTTTAAATGAGTGCTTTTCTTTTGAACTTTCTTTTCATCAAAAATCCTGAAGAAAAATTATGGTGGTTTCTCCAAAAACTATTAAGCAGCGCAACAATAAGAATTGAGCACCAAATCAGCACATAAGAATGATTTCTGAAGGAACATGTGACACTGAAGACTGTAATATAATGACTGCTAAAAATTCAGCTTTGCCACCACAGGCATAAATGACATTTTAAAGTATATTCCAATTGGAAATGGTTATTTTAAATGGTAATAATATTAACATTATAATGCTTTACTGTATTTTTGATAAAATGAAAGCAGCCTTGGTGAGTATACAATGATGGTGAGAAATTTTAAGGACCCTAAACTCATAAATATTAGTGTATGATGGTCTTTGCAAATGTCCTGAAATAGAACATTTGACTAAATTCACACCTGGAGTAATATCTTTCTGTGCTTAGTGGTAATCAGTCACTATTAGTTTAACTTCATGCCGTTTATGCTCAGGGAATGGCTCGTATTCTTAAACTAAACAATGAAATGTCCTTAAAAAATAAACATCACTGACATGATACTTCTGTCTGGTGATATTTTAAACAGGATAACTTTATAAAATTATCTACGTAATCCCATAATATACTGAAGCCATCTGCTGTAGCTACCAGTCTACTGACGGACACATAATCAAAGCATTTCTGTGGTTGGCTTTGTGAAATAGTTTGACAGTTTTGCTACCAATCATGTCCAGAGTGACAGAGCTGGATCTCTGGCGCTCCATTTCAGTGAGGGTATGCTGACAAATGATGGACAGAGCATCTGATTTGCATAACAGTCTTGATGCCATCTATTAGAGTGCTGGAGGCAAGTTCCTTCCCTCTTTTTATTCACCGAAGAGTGCACTGGAAATGATTGGGAAAGTGGGAAAAGTATAGGGAAATGCTGTTGGATCTGAATTCACATCATTCTATGAGCACCACAGCTCAATATGTTGGAGCACGTGTGCTGATCACTAGGCCACAGCTTGTTTTTAAGCTGAATTAAAACTAAAGACTGATGACACAGTTCCTTCAGCTTATTCTGAGGCCATCACATAATGTTGAATATAATAAGAAGACTGACCACATCTTTAAAGGCTGTGGGTGATTCAAAGCAGAGAATCACATCATGAATCAAGATCTACTAGCGCTGATTTGTTAAAAGCAAGCTTGTAATTAGCAGTTTGATCACAAAGGAAGTGAGTTCCGGTCTGTAATGTAACATAGCTTTTCAGTATTTTTTTGGTACGTACCAAAACATTACTGAAAAGCTACATTACATTACAGTATCTTCAGCAGGTTCTGAATTCAACAGATGTTGATTGTCTCAATGTAACCCTAATAATAGGCTAAATTATGTTAAATGGAGCTCAGTATTTTTACATATGACTGTGTTTGTCCTTTGGTATATGGTTAAGGGTGTAGGCAAAGTGACATACTGGGTGAACAGCAGTGGTACAGAGATAGATGTAGAGAGAAATGAGCTGCTGATTCAGGCCACTAGAGACCAGTCCTGTCAACCTGTCAAATCACACACAACTGTCACTTACTGGTATAGCTGCTGTAGTCTAAACTAAGTGTTCTAGCTGAAGTCAGCATACTTATGCTTGTCCTTCTCCTCCGGGCCTTTAGATGGCCCCCTTGTACCTCCTCTGTGACACCTCTTCCACATACAGGAGTGGGCAGATGTTCTTTGTGTTGCTGACAGAGATGAAAGTAAGTCAATTAGATGTAAGATGTAAGATCTGTACTTGATGTATATACATTGAATATGTACTTGTGTCTCGATTTTCTTGTCAGTCACTTGTACAGAAGTGATTGTTTGTCTGTGGGTGTGGCCCAGATTTCTGGAAAAGTCCCTAAAGATAATGTAAAACGTCAATAAACTGACTTTATTATGTCTCAGTTAAAGTTTAAAAATGCCATAAAGTGTTGTTAAGGATCAGTGTGTGGTAATAAGCTTAATTTAAGAACAACACAAGTCAGCTGGAGGCTCTTAGAAGTATAAATGTGAAGGTTTTCATGTACAGTATTATATTTCTTAGACAGCAAATGGAGGCTTTAGTTTAAGTTTCCTGCTTCTCAGATATTTTTTCCTAGAAAAAGACTTCAGTATGAACTCGAACTTTTCTTATCAAATTCTTCCAAGACCAAATTTTTTATACAATATTATTCTAAGGTATAGCAATAGATTGATAGCTATAGTATCATGTTCAGTCTGTTACATTAATTTTTCCTACTATATCCCAACAAATATTTTGTTTGTTTCTGTTTTTACAGAATGTATGCTTTAAGTAATTTTATAGAAACTTCTGAGACAAACTTCTAAGACTCCATTCTGGTAGAGTATGTATCACCCACTCAAGTTTTTTCTCACTGTATATCCTGTTTCTCTCAGAAATACTTCAAATTATGGAAATAATCTTCAATTCACATTGGCTCCAAGTATCCTGAACTGCAAAAGCATAACCTCTGAGCAATTAAATTTCCCTTTGGGTTTGTGTGTTTGTGTGGGCATGTGCTGGAAACATATGAACTGTGAGTCAGGAGAATCAATATGGGTTTACAAGAAACATCAGTGAGTGGTAGTATACATCTCAGTAGCGTTGGAGGAAGTATAATTACACTTATAGCATCCCTGCTGTACGTTAGCCTATGCTCTGATTGCCACTCTAATCAGTGACTGATTAAGTCCTCTGTTCAAAGCTCCAGGTCTGTGTGAGTCACTGGCCTTGCTGTACTCTCTCCTGGGCCCCTTGGGGCCTCTCTGTGATGGGTTTTAACGGTCAGGGGGTTGCTTTAGTGCTTTATTAGCTCAGCGTGAGGTTGAGTTATGTACAGCGTAAACACGTGCTATTGATCTGTGATTTCACAACAAGGTCATTTGTAAGGAGGAACAAGGAATGGAGTTATCAACAACCAATAAATATTCATGCATTGCACCAAGAGTTACCTGCAGACATTAAACATTTCCATCAAAGTTCCTGTTTAATTGCTGGCCGTCGCTTCACTAATGGCATCAGGGAGGAGCTGTATGTACACGTGTTCAAAGTGCCAATAAGAATTGGTGGCAGAATTCATTCCATTATTAATAATCTCAAAAAATAAGTAATAGTGTGAACACCAGAACCATTTAATTTACATATATCATATCATATCATATATCATTTCTAAATATAATAGCATTTTTCTTATAATATTTCCTGTTATTTATATATTTTCTTTTGTTTATTGTACAGTATGTATTATTGCACTTCTTTAGAAAAAACAAAGAAATCCTTCATATTAATACAGTACATTGTGCAATATATTTTACACTGGGAGGTAAAATAATATATATATTTTTAATTATAAAATGCATTTTAATTTTTTAAATAATATTGATATATATTCTTGCACATTCACATTTCTTTTCTCCTATTTGTATCTTACTCTAATATAATATAATATAACATAATATAATATAATATAATATAGCTTTTTGTCAGAACAGACTGCTTATTTTCTCCATGACTGTCTGATTCTAGCAGGTCTGCAGTCACATTGTTGTCACATTGTTAATGTGTCATGCTTAACATTAAAGAACATTCAGGTGCATTGCAAATTGTATATTTAATGATTCATATGAGGCAAAATATTGATGATATGTCAGAGAGATTGGGTGTTTGATGATGGAGACTCAGAGGCAGTGCTTTTGCCCTGGAGGTCTTTCTCTTATCTGTGTGGTCTCATATTGAAATGGACCAGCTCTAATCCAAATTCACTTACTGCCTGAGTTTTACCATACAGCTATACAATGTCATCACCAGAATGCTCTGATGAGTCTTGGTCTGAGATCTCTGTTTTTGTCTCATCCCAAGGCCTGATGGGAATTTGCAGTGTTTGTTTGAGAAAGAGAGAGCAGAAGGGCACAAATACATGTCTTTTCCAATACAGCGTGTCATAGGCACAATGTAAAGGTGTGAGTGTGTGTGTGTCATGTTAAAATCTGTTGCTCAGTGAGGGTAGAAAGACAGATGATGGGCCCTGAGTGAAGTGACAACACATTTCTCCTGTCATCCTTCTCTCATTTCATCACCTTCTCCCCTCAATGCTCTTCTCCTCAGCAGAACGCACAGATGCCCTCCACCTGGGTCGCCAAGGTCCCGTATGCACCTCCCTCCTGCTCTCTCTCACACACTTCTACCTGCTCTTCTTCACTTTCTTTATACCCTCCCTCCTCAATTCTCTACTTCCCTCATATTTCCTAATTTCTCCACGCTCATACATCCCAATTAGCCGCACGTTCGCATCTCTCTCTTTTCTCCTGGGCCATATCTCCTTGCAATTGGCGTTCTCTCTGCTTCCCCGATTCTTTCCAAAGTGATCCTTCATGATGATCACGTGGGATTTTCTTACGAACGATTTAAGGAAAACTCACTGCGCCTTTTAAAGAGTGCAAAAAGAGGAATTATTATGTGTATAGGCCACAAACATATTCAGGATGAGGTTTTATATTGAAGAAAAATATACATGCCACTTATTTCAAGAAAATGGCTTTTACTTATGAGTTGCAAGCAAATGTTTCGGTCGCATATAAACTCCACACATGGGAGCCATATCAAATTCTCATATAAAGTCAATGAACATAAACTAAAAAGGTGTTTTAATGTCAGGACTGTGTATAGACTAGTAATGTGGAAACTTCATACATTCATAATTAACTTGTCAGCTAATTAAAGGGATAGTTCACTTAAAAAAATCTGTCATTATTTATTCACCCTCATGTCGTTCCAAACCTGTAAGTCTTTCTTCTGTGGAACACAAAAGAAAATTCTGTCATAATTTACGTTAATTATTACAGTATTGTATAATTAGACTGTTTTTGTTTCATATTACAGGGATGGTGAAGTGATACAACTGGCAGCACTCATTAATACAAAGAGTTTTACTGAGTGAACTGTCTAACATCTAAAAAAACAGCACGCTAATTAAAATAACACTGCTAAAAATTATTGTCCAACAACTAGTAGACCATTGTGGCCTATCCCTGTCTCGCACTATGACCACAGGCCTTTGAGTGTCTGATCCCATCAGGGTTTTTCCGAGACCTGGAGCAGTTGTAGCAGGCTAGATGTGGGTCTGCTGGTCGGGTGATGTTGAGCGAGTGGCTTGAGGGTAGATGTGATGTGATATCACTGACAGAGGACAGTATGATGCTGAACTGCTGCTTCACTATAGGCACACAAGCCTTGAGGCTACATGGACCTAGTGACAGTAAGTGAATGTGATTGAATGAGAGAGTATGTGGGCTATATGTTCATCATGTGCTGATAGATGTGTACCACAGTAGTAGTGGCCCATTAGAGACCTTGTGACATCCAAATTGTGGCTAGTAGCTGTCTATTAGCTTTAATATTGATGCAGAGATTTTTACACTGCATTACAGAGCCCATTTGCTACTTAAAAAAGGGACAAGCCCTATGATATGTTGATATGTCTAACCCAAACTTATTGTTTCAATAGGAAATACATCAATGGAGGAAGGAAAAGTGTGCTTGTTAAGCATAGGTGGGATTTTTTAAACATCTTATGCAATTAATTTCTGTTTTGTCCACTAGATGGCAACAATTAAACAAAATGACTAATATCGTCTTGGTTTCCTCATTGGCATAGAGTGGCTCTGACTCAATATGCATTCATTTGTCCATCATTTATCCATCCACCCATTCATTTATCTTTATTTTTGCCCTTTTTTTCTTTTGTTCAGTTGTCCTTTATGTCTGTTCATCTGCTTATCCATTTCACTATCTATCATTTGAGTTTGTTATGCCTTTTTCTCTGAGTGGCTCAATGCAGGTGGAGGCAGTTGTGTGTGTGTGCATGTGTGTGTGTGTGTGTCAGATATCTGTGGGCTACTCTGACAGCCGTGCTGAAGGCCTGTCATTAGTGACCTTTCTCCAGCTGTACGGAGTTGCTCCTCGTTCGACTAGTAGGAGGCCGTTCTGTTTCTGTTCTTCCACCAGAAAGAACTGAAAGAGAGAGAGAGAGAGAGAGAGAGAGAGATGTGGTGGAGTATTACAAGAGATTATTGAGCAAGGAGAGTCTGAATTATGATTTAGGTGCAAGAGAAACCAGCAGACAGAAAACTGAAACCAAGACATGGAAGGAGTTTAAGGAATTGTTTTAGTGTTGATGTCTCTCTTTCTCCCTTCCAGGAGATCGATTTCACACCCATATTATGTTGGATACACTTCCTGTGTAACCATACTTTGGTAATCAGATGTACAAGTTTGTGTGTGCTTGTTTAGCAGCCAGATATAAGACACAAGGTTGTGTTATGTAATTTGTCCGAGCTTTCCTCTATAATAGTAAGCTTACAACCAAAAAGGTTCAAACAATGGTATGCCTGATCAAAAATAGAGTAAAAAATCACATTATTAGAGAGTCACATTATGAAATATAATTAATATTTAAAATTATTTTCTATAATATATATATTTTTTTAAATTTATTCCTGGGATGGCAAAGCTGCAGCCATTACTCCAGTCTTAAGTGTCACATTATCTCTCAGAAATCATTCTATTATGCTAATTTACTCAAGAAACATTTCTTATCATTGCTACAGTTAAAAATGGTTGTGTTGTTTAATATTTTTTGTGGAAACCATGTTACTTGGATTCTTTGATGAACACTATTTATTTGAAATACAATAGTTTTGTGTGAGGAGCAGGCCAAAATTAAATTTTTAAGTTTGCATTGTAATTGCAATTTGGACCTTCAACTCACTGGCCACCATTGGAGAAAAATCCTGGAATGTTTTCCTCAAAAACCTTAATTTCTTTTCAACTGATGGAAGAAAGATATGAACATCTTGGATGACATGGAGGTGAGTAAATGATCAGGAAATTTTCATTCTGGAAGTGAAGTTCTCCTTTAATCTACTTTTGTTGAACAGAAAATAGCTGTATGGATATTCTGCAAAGCTTCTCCTTCGTATGGTTTTGGAATGGAAATTTGACATTTTTAGTGAAATATTGTTTTAAAAGCGACAGAGAAAAAGTCCTATGTACTCTCCAGTGTTAATTTCGTCAACGAAGACGACGACGAAAAATATTCGTCAACGAACCTTTTTTCTGTGACTAAAACGAGACGTTGACGAGCTAAAACTA
>JAFVLL020016710.1:54936-79748 GCA_021397915.2 Tor tambroides
TGTTAAATTTGATTATAGCAAAAGGAAATGACAAGTATACAGGTTTAGCAATGATCAGAATACACTTGACAATGAGTGCGGCCATGAAATTTTCACAGTTTGAGGCCTGTCCTTTGAGTAACACCAATCTTTCCTATTGTTCTCTGGCTGATGTGTGCTCTATAGAGATGGCGTCCTATAGGACTGGGCGGTGTGACGCTTTATACTGTGCAACTCCAATTAGTCTGCTATAGCATTTATACCTTGATATGATTTGATGTGAGATGTATTTTTTTCTCAATAATCTAGTGTTAAATACAGCAAAATGAAAAGGAGTTCATCTGATTTTATATATTCGCATTTAGTCTAAATAAATGTAAAAAAAAAAAATCAGTCTGTTTAGGCTTTGCAGCATTATAATGTATAGTATGAAAAATAGACAGATGTATCACTTTTTACTCCGCTTTTCACCATATAAATAATTATGGGGACATGAAATATTGATTTGAGAAGTAACCATTTTAAAATCTTGCCTGTTTATTATTGTATAATCCATTGCAGTGTACAAAACAATCCTTCTAGCAGCAAGACGAACAATTCAGCAATATTACCGTAGGCCTACAATTAATCCTGAAATACTTCGGTTTCATTTTACAGTAAATACAGTCAATAACTGAGGAGCAAAATGCCAGCAGCTGCGTTTGAATGAAATGAGAGAGCACATTCGTTGTGTACAAGACATGTGAAAGAAGCGCAGGTTAGGGCTGGAAATCGATTCTAAAAAGAATCAGTTTCAAGGCTTTGGGAATCAAGAGTCAGTTCCAAAGGTTGGAATCGGTTCCATCAAGGAAATTCGGCTCCTCTGTAAGAGCCTTTTTTAAATCTCAGAACAAATTATTCATTTGCCTCGCTCATAGTGATTGGAAGCCCAATTCATTTCCGCAAATAGGTTTATTTTATTAAATTAAATCGGTTCAAAAAAATGATTCAGCAGGTCTTTTACTCCATTGTGTAATGACATCACCTAGAATGCATTTCTTACAACTAGTGTTTTGATGTCAAGCTGAAATTTCAAATAACGGCACGTGCACACATGTAGCTAATTCTTACATTTCAGTGGTGTTTGTTGTAGCACTTTCTGTCTGTGGTCTTGCATGTCGAAATTGTCCAATATGTACGGTAGGCTACTGACAAGTATTGAGTTGCCTACGTATTGGACAAGTTTCCAATGAAGTGTTGCACTTAAAGCACATCATACAAATGCTACTGTTGCTGAACGTAATGAATGCAACTTCACGCAGCTTATTTCTTATTTCAGTGTCCTTAATGTTGTGGTTATTTCAGGGTACAGTTTGCTTTGTACATTCTGTGCAACGGCATAAAGTTGAACTTCATCATTAAACTGAACTGTGCACATGCTTTTTAGAGACATGTTATGCTCGTGCTCCAACCATGCAATAAATGCATGTCCTTGAATGAAAGTTTTTAGCGTATTTACTGCTGAGGTATGGGTTAATTGGAATCGTTTCCATTGATTCCGATTGCTTGTTCTCCAATAGATTCCAAAAGAATCAAACAGCCGTAGCGCTGGCCTCAAATACCTGGATGAGCGGCCATTATACAGCATTCGTTGTCGGGGAATAACTGACCTCAGGATGTCCCGACTGACATAATCAAGCATTTCTGAGATAATTTAAGATTCTCTAATATTGTCCATTACGGTACCGATGTACCGTGCTTTTGGTCATACTGTCCACTCCTAATGCTCTGCTTCTATAAAGGGGCCGTGTTTAAAAGCTGGTCATTGAGGCCCTGAGTTGTCCTATATGGCCTATACTTTGAGGCCGAGAGCAGGATTGTAGAGAGCAGGTGATCTGAACGGCCCGTCCAGTTCCCGCTGTGGGTCAGGCTGAGGGGCCCGTGTTCTCTCGCTTTCATCATCGTCCGTCTGTGCTGTAAAACGGCTCGGCCACACCGCCCCACCGTGAAGGGGTTTCCACCCGGCTCCGTAGCCACCGCTGATCCTTCTGCTGTTGAGGATAATTAGGATCCGCCACCCGGGAGTGATCGAACTTCAAAAAAAGCGAGGGAATTTACAGACATCCAGAACGCCGCGCTTTAAGACCCTTAACCAGCAGATTAAAGGCGGCACTTAGCGGACCGATATATATGGCTTTTTGTCCACATGTTCAAACAAGAAGCACCAACTTGAGGGAGAATCATTAATGACCGTGATTAAACAGGCACTTAAGAGCAAAGAGCGTAGGGAGGAGGAAAAAAGGCAAGAGAAATGAAATGGATCTCTCATGTGCGCTCTGGGTTAAGGGTGGGGGAGGACGGGCTCCGGTCTTCGGCTGGGTTGCTAGGGCAATCCGAAGATGTGAGTCATGATTAGGCAGAAGGCGAGTGAGGCGAGGCGAGGCAGGCCGTTAAACGGTGTGGGATTAGCGGCGGCGAGGCACAGGTTTGCCGCAGCGTGCCGGTGAGTCGACATGCACGCCGTATGCTGTCTGGGGCTTAGCGCTCTTTTAATCTCGCGCACAGAGAGACGGAAAGGAAACGAGGAGAACAGGAGGGAACATAATTGTCGAAATATCAACAGATAGTTTTCTCCGCTCCAGCAGAGTGTCGCCACGCGCTCTCAGATATAGGTGTGATTGAGTTCAGCCCACAAACACGCGATAATGACATTTTTCCCCCCGCGCTCCATCTCTGAAACGCTATGGTAATGTGGCTCCAAACGATTCCTCCTTTTTATGTGGAAAATAAATTACCTTCATTCTTGTATTTTCCTTTGTGCTTATACGATCCTTTCTCTTACTCCCTTTCATTTTGTGACACCTGCGAGGTCGCAGACGGGTGCCCATCTCAAAGCAGCGCTCCTGGGCGTGAGTGACAGGTGCTGCTGGGTTATGGTTTTTCATGATGCTGGATCTGAGCCGTGGGGAAGTGCTGTTTAATGCCAGGTTATCTCTCCGTTCCGTAACATGTAGCTCGTGCCGTATGCGTCATCTTTCATTTAGGACCTAGTACCGCTAACGTGCCAATTTCAGTCAACATCTAACCCCACCCAGCCCTGTCTTACGGCCAGATCCAGGCGAAATCAGCCTTTTCACATTTTCAGTGCTGATTTTTGTGGTAAAACTGTGGTGGCTACACACTCACTGGTACAGTAGATATTTATTAAATTGACTAGTTGCACAGTGGGTTGAACACCTGGTTGACTGATCTTTCTTAACTAGAAGTACTGTATAATAAATAGGTTGGTTTGGCTTCACCAGTCTCTTGTCTGTTTTCTTTCACAAGGCACATTCTTGCTTTCATCTAGACGTCTAGACGAGTTCAATGAAATGGCACAGTGGTTTTAAAAGTTGGACTATTTTTTACCGGACAATCTTAAAAATGCAACTCTTGTGGTGAAATTCTCAAAAATGCATTTGGCTGTAACAGTAATACTTTACTGGAGATCAATTTTAATAGCATCTTTTCCAGAAGGTTTTTACTTTGCAAACTTTTTAACCGCTTAAGTACAGCATGCTAATTAAAGTGCTATTGCTAAAGATATAAAAATGAATTCAGTCAACCTTGGTAATCAACTAGACTGAAAGAACGATCAAATGAGCTAAATTATAAGTGTCAAATGTGTAGAACTTTGTGACTGATATTTCTGAAGAGTTCTGCACACAGATTTTCTGTGGGCTTCCCTCATTATCAGTAGGGAAATTTCAAGCAGAGGATGTTTCTGGTTTCTGTACTGAATATTTTAGATTAACCTCCTCTTCTTTTTTTTATTTCTCCCTCTAAAATGCACATCCAGTGTTCTTACAGCTCGTTCAGAATCTCTAACTGTAACACAACAGTAGCTTCTAGTTTGACCCTGCACTGTCTTTATCATAGACGTACCCATTCATTACCACAGGGTAATGGATCTAAATCACAGCCCTAGACACCCCTGCCCGTTTTTCAACTGAACCTTAACCTCCCTTCCCCCTGCTCCCCCCATCTCTCTTTACCTCTCTCTTTCCATTCAGGCATTTATTCGCCCGTTCCGGGAGCACCACATTGATCCGACGGCTATCACACGGCATGACTTCATAGAGACTAATGGAGACAACTGCACGATCACCATCCTGCCTCTGGCCCACATGGCCTATAAATTCCTCTCCTACCCACCAGGTACACACACACACATCCACTCACTTTTCCAGTGTGTTGTGAGAGTGAGTCAGCGTGACTATTTTAGAACCAATGAGTGTGACCCGAGTGCGACTCCTGGAGCCGTCGGTGTGTCCCACATTCATCTTAAAATACCTAAACATTGGGAAATCGACAAACGAGAATACGGTTTTAAAAGGGTAAAATATTTTCAGTTCCATTTTTGCCCTGCATGGGTTACAGGAGCAGCTCAGCCAAAAAATGAAAATTGTCATCTTGTACTCATGCTCACATTATTCCAAAACTGTATGATTTTTCTCCTCCTTATAACACAAGAGGGGAAATGCTCAAATGTTTCATATATTTGGATTATTATATCTATTTATTTATTCTTCAAAACGTTCATAAAGAGATCATAAGCAAAATCCATATCAAGTGCTTTAATCCAAATCTTCTGAAGAGACACAATATACATAGAGCACACTGAATATTGTAAATGGAAGCTCATCTGTACTCGCTTGACGCTGTTTGTTTTTAAATTGCTTTTTAATGATTTTTATATTGCTGGGTGAAAATGGCTTGAAATTTAACTGGATTTTTACTGTTGTGCTTATTGCAATAAATATTTTGATTCTTTGGAGTTGGTTATCATGGAAAAAATTTAAATGGTCATTCTTTACTTTTGCATGTTATTCCAAACCTGTATGACTTTGTTTCCTCCTTTTAACCCGAGGAGAAATTTTGAGGAATCACCCGATTGCTTTAATTTTCGTTAATTACAGTGAAGTAATTTTAAATTCAGTTTTGTTTCTTACACATCATATGAATTCATAAGACTTTGAATATTAAACTCAAGTTTTATAGATCAATTTAATGGTCCCTTTTTCCATTTTTTTGAAGCGCAGCAGCATCCATCCCATCCCATTTATGGTTTCCCATCATTCTTTTTAAAAAAACATGGCAGTAAATGGTGACAGAATGTTCATTGGATAAAATTCCATGAATTCAATTGAAATACAGGTACCTCTCAAAAAATTAGAATATGGTGAAAAAGTTCATTTTTGTAACATTTCAAAAAGTGAAACTTTCATATATTTTAGATTCATTACATGTAAAGTAAAACACTTAAAGTTTTTTTTGTTTTAATTTTGATGATTAGAGCTTACAGCTAATGAAAGTCAAAAATCAGTATCTCAAAATATTAGAATATTTAAATTTGAGTTTCAATAAATGACCATCCATACAGTATAAATTTCGGGTATCTCTTGTTCTTTGAAACCACAATAATGGGGAAGACTGTTGACTTGGCAGTGGTCCAGAAGATAATCATTGACACCTTTCACAAAGAGGGTAAGTCACAGAAGGTCATTACTGAAAGGGGTGGCTGTTCACAGTGCTGGAGTGCTGTATCAAAGCATATTAAATGGAAAGTTGACTGGAAGGAAGAATTTGGGTAGGAAAAGGTTCACAAGCAGCAGGGATGACTGCAAGCTTGAGAATACTGTCAAGCAAAGCCGATTCAAACACTTGGAAGAGCTTCAAAAGGAGTGGACTGAAGCTGGAGTCAGTGCATCAAGAGTAACCACGCTTCAAGAAAAGGGCTACCAAGCCACTTCTGAAACAGAAACAATGTCAGAAGCATCTTACTTGGGTTAAAGAGAAAAAGAACTTGACTGTTGTTCAGTGGTCCAAAGTCCTAAAAGTAAATTCTGAATTTCATTTGGAAATCAAGGTCTGGAGGAAGACTGGAGAGGTACAGAATCCAAGCTGCTTGAAGTCCAGTGTGAAGTTTCTGAAGTCAGGGATGATTTGGGGTGCCGTGACATCTGCTGGTGTTGGTCCATTGCGTTTTATCAAGTCCAAAGTCAATGCAGCCGCCTACCAGGAGATTTTGGAGCACTTTATGCTTCCATCTGCTGACAAGCTTTATGAAGATGCTGATTTCCTTTTCCAGCAGGACTTCAGCACCTGCCCACAGTGCCAAAACCACTTCCAAGTGCTTTGCTGACCATGATATTACTGTGCTTGATTGGCCAGCCAACATGCCTGACCTGAACCCATATGGAATCTGAGATATTTTGAAGAGAAAGATGAGAAAGTCGATCCAACAATAGAGATAAGACTCAATAGTGCCTCAGCAGTGCCACAGGCTGATCGCTTCCATGCCACACCTCACTGATGCTGTCATTTGTGCTAAAGGAGCCCCGACCAAGTATTGAGTGCATAAATGAACATACTTTAAAGAACTTGAACTTTTCTGTTTTGCAAATCCTTTTTTTTGATTGATCTTGGGAAATATTCTAATATTTTGAGATACTGATTTTTGACTTTCATTAGCTTCAAGCTCTAATCATCAAAATTAAAACAAAAAAAACTTTTGAAGTGTTTTAGTTTACATGTAATGAATCTAAAATATATGAAAGTTTCACTTTTTGAAATAAGTTACAAGAAAAAATGAACTTTTTCACGATATTCAAATTTTTTGAGATGCACCTGTAAATTCAATTCCATTCAAACACCTCTGTTACTGATGATCTACACCATCCTAAGAAAGTTTAAAGGTCAATTTGATTTGATGTTTCTCATGCTAAAGGGTAAGGCTAGTACTTTACTACAGGGTTAGGGCATGTCGTATTAATTTGTATATAATTTTATCTCTCTCGCTCTCTCTCCTCCTTTTGCCATTGTTCCTTTATCTCTCCATACACCTCACTATCTCTCTTTCCCAGATGCCCTTGCAGAGTCCTACCCCTGGGAATGTTTTGTTTTTGCGTTGGCGGTTTTTGTAACCATGACTAATCAGATCCACAAGTGGTCCCACTCCTACTTTGGCCTGCCACGCTGGGTCACACTACTGCAGGACTGCCACCTAGTGCTGCCACGAAAACACCACCGGATCCATCATGTGTCGCCACATGAGACGTACTACTGCATCACCACAGGTACACGTACTCATGCTTCACTTGATGAGGTGGAAGCTTTGTGTTAGTGTTGTCTGAAAGGGATAGTTCTGTAATAATTCTGTAATTATTTACTCACCCTCATGTCATGTCAAAACATAAAATGAGATATTTTGAAAATGTTGTATTTTGACAATACATTGAAATTCAGTGAGGTCTAAAACAACAATGGACGTCATTGACTTTCATAGACAAAAACAGTGGAAGCATTCTTCAAAGTCATACAGGTTTAGAACAACACTAGGGTGAGTAAATTATGTTTTTGTGTGAACTATAACTTTAAATATACCCAGAGTCCCGTAGGCATCTTTACAACAACAATAAGTACCAGATCGGATTCAGATGAGGTAGGTCAACTTCCTCTGAGAGTCTTCTATGTAGTTGATCATGGTAACCTACAGTATCTGGCAAGGATTCTTCCACGGAGCGTGGCCTGCATCGCCAGTAGCTGTGAAGAGTGGGTTAAAATAACTTTTTTTAAAGTCAGCTGTGTGTGTTCACACATAAGTGTGTATTTGTGTGTGTGTGAAGGCATTAAACTCCCATGATAGCTTGAGAACTCAGTATGCGACGTGCGTCTCTGGGAGAGAGGGGAGCGAGGATGCTTGTGCGTCACCCTGCGCCCCAGAGGACGACAGATGTGTGTGTGCTCGCATGCTCCAGAGCACAGACCGGTCCTTTTGACCCTCCCTCTTTCCTTTCCACTGCTGCTCCCTGATCCCACTGGGAGACGCTGATGAAGGGACAGGAAAGGGTCTCTCTCTCTCGCACACATACACAAACGTGCACGCTTGGGAGTCTCTCTCTGCGTGAGCCCTGCTCCTCCACCCTCCCTGCCTGAGTCCCCGGGGGCCGGGGCCCGCCTTTGTGTGTGCCAGTGGCTGACAACCTCCATGTATATTTAATGCTAACCTGCTGTCAGTGCTAACAAATAGGCTTGCGCGAAGGGGGGGTGGGGGTGGTGTGGGTTTGACAAAGATGAAAAATCAAACAAACATGATGAGCTGTTCTGCTCTCCTCCTGCACCAAAAGGGTCACTGTTGAGAGAGGGTACAAACACACACACACAGCTGACACAGACGTGACCGAGGAACAGTGTGGTGCTTATATACAGACATACAAGGGCAATGGATGACCATGTGATGTCATAATCAAGGGGTGCTGAAAACAGTACTGTGGTGGTACCATGGTATACAGTACAGTGCGGAAGGAGGAAATACCATGGAAATACCAGGTGGAAATACCATGGTACTTTCAATTGGTACTGAATGATTACCATATTCCTTTACCATTACCATGGTATTTACATGGTACTTCAAAGAATACCATTGTGCTTGCACATAGTGGTGGGCAATTTCAAAAGTATGGTGTATACCAGGATCATATTAATGTGTTTTTTGTTATTTGGCTATTAAAGGGGATAGTACACCTAAAAATGAAAATCATCATCAATTACTCACCCTCATGTTGTTCGGAACCCAAAATATTTTGTTCGTCTTCAAAATGGGAATGAAGATATTTTTAATGAAATCTGAGAGATTTCTGTGCCTACATTTAAAGCCCATTCCACCAAACTTTGATTCTAAATGAAATCTGTCGTCTTCTGAAGAGACGTGGCGTACATAGAGTACTTGAAATATGGTAAACGCAAGCTCAACTGTTATTGCTTGACCTGTGAGAATAAAACGTATTGGTGTATATATAGATTTGTACTCAATGTTTATTAGTAAGGGTTTCTGTTTTGCTGTGTGAAAATGGCTTGATTTTTAACTGGATTTTTAGCTGTTGTATTTTGATTCTAGTTGGTCGTTCCTCTGATTGATAGAAAACAATCACCCTTTAATACTGCAGCAAAAAATTGAGATTTATATGTAATATTTGATATATCATCCAGCCATACTACTATTGTGCGTGTCCAAAGAACATGGTACAGTAGTATCATGCTAATTTTTAAGACTTTTGTTTTTATGTTTGAGACAAAAAGTATGTGAGAGTCTTTATTGCATGAATACATTCAAATGGTTTTCATCTTTATGATGAGTTTTAGCAACTTTGTGTGAAATTTAAAATAATGGTTGACCAATATGGGTTTTCATTAGCTGATAACAATCTCTGTAATGCCATTCAATAATGGCAAATGACATATACACAGCTTGTTGAAATGAGAAGAAAACATTTTCACATTTAAATAAAACATGCATTTATATCCATTGGAAAAAAAAACAACTATAAATAGAATTTGGAACTTCTGTTAATTACTCAAGTGTAAATGATTATCAGCCAATAATCTCAAAATGGCCAAATGCCTGATTATTCAGCCTGGCTAATATATCATTTTTCACTGCTTTGAACTTTGTCCTGCACGTTTTTGTGTGTTAAACGCCTAAACGTGTATGGTTGAAATGGTTTTCTTGTCAAAACCCAATGGAATGCATGTCTGTGAGCACAACAGAAGAGAGAGAGTGAGTGTGTGTGTGTGTGTGTGTGTGTGTGTGTGTGTACATAGTGGAGTTGAGGCGGGGTGGCTGGGGGTGGGGTGCTGCTACATATTTATAGCAGTAAGTGTGTACATTACTCTACTGCTAGCGCCTGATCTTCTGTCCATCCCCTGGGAGTCACCATCCAGGAGCTTCTGTGTCTCACCGCTTCTTGATGTTGTTCTCTGTGCCTTCCCCTCTTTCTTCCTGTCTTGCTCTTTTGTCCTTGCTCTCTCCTTTTTGCTTGCCTTGCCCTCTCACTGTTCTCTCTCTCTCTCCTGCATTTCTCTCTTTTCTCTTGCTGGTGAGTTTTCAGAAAAGTGTGTAATTCAGCGAGGGGAATGCATTTGTCTGGTTGGTTTTACACATCAAGACTGTGTGCTTCACCTTTTCTTTATTCCTTTTTCAGTTTTACTCCTGTTTCAAAGTACTCTGGCATGATTGTTTTATAACTGTTTTACATAAAATAATAATGAAGCATCAAAAGAAAAAAAAAACTGTTTCACATGTATTATAATATATTAATAATACATTAATAAAAATGTGATATTAAGTTTATCCCTCTTTAATTTTGAAATGTATTTTATGTTGCATGGCATGATTTCTAATTATATACACTACTTTACAGATTGGTAAGATTTATTTTGTTTTTGAAAGAAGTCTATTATTCTCACCAGCACTGCATTTAATTGATCAAAAATACAGTAAAACAGCAATATTGTGAATATTACAATTTAACTGTTTATATATTTTATAATGTCATTTTATTCCTGTGATGGTAAAACAATTTATTTCAGTCGTCAGTGTCACATGATCCTTCAGAAATCATTCTGGTATGCTGATTTGTTGCTCAAGAAACATTTTTCATCATCATCATAGCTGAAAGCAATAGAGTGCTGCTAAATTTATTTATTTATTTATTGTGGAAGCCATGATACGTTTTTATCCCAGATTTCATGAATAGAAAGTTTTGGAAAAAAAAGAGCATTTAAAATCTTACTGTTTCTTTTGATCAATTGAATACACTCTTGCTGAATAATATTAAAATATTGTTTTTATATTTTTATTATTTAAATAAAAATAGTATACACACATGCACATACAGTGCCTTGCAGAAGTATTCAAACCCCTACATTTTTTTTTATGTTGCAGCCTTACATTAAACCACTTTAATTTTTTTTCCACAACAATCTACATTCCACTCACCATAATGACAAAGCAAATAACAGGTTTTTAACATCTTTGCAAATTTATTATACATAAAAAAAACAAAAACAATTCCATTGCATAAGTATTCAAACTCCTATCTGGGACAGTTGAAATTTAGCTCAGGAGCATTCATATTGCTTGTAGATGTTACTACACTTTGAGTGAAGTTAACTTGTGTCAAATTCAATTGAATGGGTATGATTTGGAAAGGCACACACACCTTAATAAAAGGTCTAACAGCTGAAAATACATATCAGAGCAAAAACCAAGCCCTGAGGTCAAAAGAACTGCCTGCAGAGCTCAGAAACAGGTTGTGTCAAGCCACACATCTGGGGAAGAGTTCAGAAAAAATTCTGCTGCATTGAAGGTTCACAGAATCATGTAGCCTTCATTATCCATAATGGAAGACGTTTGAAACAACTAGGACTCTTCCTAGAGCTGGCCTCCTGGCCAAACTGAGCAACTGATGGAGAAGGGCCTTGTCTAGACTGGTGACCAAGAAGCTGATGGTCACTCTAGTTGAGCTCCATGATCATATATGCAGATGGGAGAAACCTACAGAAGGACAAACATCACTGCAACACTCCACCGATCTGGGCTTTATGTCAGTGTGGCCAGACTCAATCTTCTCCTCAGTGAAGACACACAAAAACCCACTTGGAATTTGCAAAAAAGCACCTAAAGGACCCTCAGACTCTGAGAAACAAGATTCTCTGGTCTGATGAACCTCAATTCTAAGCATCATGTTTGAAGGAAACCAGCTCTGCTCATCACCTGCAGAGTACCATCCCAAAAGTAAAGTGTGCTGGTAGCAGCCTCATGCTGTGGGACTGTTCTTCAGCAGCAGGGACTGAGGGACTCATCAGAGTAGAAGAAAAGCTCAATGCACCAAAATATTGAGATAGCCTTAATGAAAACCCAGTCCAGAGCATTCAGAAGCTCAGACTGGGCAGAAGGTTCACCTTCCAACAGGACAATGACCCTAAACACACAGCAAGAGTGTCTTGTAGACAACTCTGTGAATGTCCTTGAGTGGCCCAACCACAGCCTGGGCTTGAACCCAATCAAATATTTCTGGAGAAACCTGAAAATGTGCATCTGCCCCCATCCAACCCGACAGGGCTTGAGAGGTGGACAGGTGAGGTGAAGAATGGCAGATAATTGCCAAATGCTGATGAGCAAAGCTTGTCGCATCAAACAAAAAAGACTTGAGGCTATAAAGGTGCTTTAGCTAAGTACTGAGTTAAGGGTTTGAATACTTATGCAACATATTTCAGATTTTTTTTTATAAATTTACAAAGTTGTGACAGTTCTGTTTTTGCTTTGCCATTATGTATGGAGTGTAGATTGATGTGGGAAAAAAGTAATATAAAGTTGCCATAGAATGCATTGATACAATTTTTAAATTCTCTGATATCTACAAAGAAGGTATGTGGCTTAGGTAAGGGCAAAAATTCTCCAGAAACGGTTTTACATGTCCATTTACAACCTTAGGATTTGTCCCTAGAATGAAATGGTCTGTTATTAGCTTATTTGGAAGGCTCATGAATAATAATGTTGAGCTGTGCTCTGATTGGCTGTTTCACAGTGCAGCTCATTTCAGTAGCTCACACAGCAGGAAGGAAACACAGGGAAAATATATATGTCAATACTTTCTCTTGCAGTTATATCGTTGGGTAATTATACTGTATATAAAATGCGGGCATCAGGGAGCCGCTTTGAATGCACGATCGCGTTTTACTTTCAATTTCGCGATTTGCGATTGCTCGTGTTCTAGGTAAACTACAGCGGCAGTACTTTCCACACATTTTTCAAGATCAAATGCTTGTCAGTGGTGCTCAGGATCTGTAAATCATTTGCCATCGTCCTCAGTCATCTCTCCTTACTCTGTTTATGTGGTAAGTGAAATCTTATGTACTGTAATGTAACAGACTACCGCTAGCAAGAAGTTAACCATGTCCCTTTAGTGGCTCGCATTATTTGTTTTCCGTACCTTTCTGAATACAGACACCAACCCATCCCTGCACAGCCTGGAACATAACATTTATTTCTATGATCTGCCATTTTCGCTATTATCCTCGCTTGTTTCTTCACAATACCTGCAGAACTTCTGATGATTCCGCTGTGCAGGTCCGGCTGGCCTAGAACATGGGCGGGTATATCTAAATGTTGGGGGCGTAACTATTAGTGATCCCGACTCTTACGTCACAGTCGGTGTTATGTTCCGATTCGCCTATTTTTCAGTGGTCTTTTGCTTGCACGAGATTTATATAAGAAGGAGGAAACATTGGTGTTTGAGGCTCACAGTATGTCATTTCCATGTGCAGAACTCTTATTATTCAACTATGCCAAGGTAAATACAGTTTTACATTCTATGGCACCTTTAATGCAGTTTAACGTAAAGCTGCAACATAAAACGTGAAAAAAATGAAGGGGTTTGAATACTTCTGCAAGGCGCTGTATGTATGTCCAATTTTAAATTTTGTCTCTGCTGCTAATCTGTACCACTTGATTATCTAGTCTTACATTCATATTAATTACTACTTAGAAGTAAAAAAAGTATTTTTTTTTCCCCTCTTTTGCTCATGTCTTATCTCGCCTACGGCACTAAGTGAGGCGCTGCCATTGATGTCCCTTCGTAAACATTGTTGCCTGACACCCCTGCTTCTCTTTCTCTATCATTCTCTCCCTTTAGGGTGGCTGAACTACCCGCTGGACAGAGTGGGTTTTTGGCGGACGTTGGAGTGGTTGATTGAGAGATTGACGGGTCAGAGGCCACGCAGTGATGACATGGCCTGGGCCAAGAAAACCGACTGACCAGGAAAACAGGACTGAACCCCTCCCTCATCCAGGGGGAGCAGAAACCGAATATGGGCCTTACCTCTGTATCCCAAAACCTCTCTCCTGTAATGTTCCTGTATCTCCCTTAAACCGTCTTCTCCATAGCACAGAACCACATCACTCTTACTGCCGGGGCCTTTTCCTGTCACAGGTCTGCTACACACAAGCCATCACCTGTTCCTCCTCTACTGGCTTCCTCCTCTGTTTTGTAGATGTCCACCCACAACGAAATAGTAGAAAGACAAGATGAATTGGTTTCAAACTGTTGAGATAATGATGAGAGACACTGTTCCTCTCACAACCCTTTCCTCAATTTCCATGTGCTTTCTCGTTTTGGTGTGTAAAATGTATGTTTTCTGGAGGTTGGGCTCTCCAGAGGACCGAAACCATGTTGTGATTTTCCCAGCATGGTTGTCATAGCAGTGCATGGAATGAGAGAAGCAATTAAATGTGGATTTGATTCCAGAAACTGATTTATCGCAATCTCAAACACGTTTTCCAGTTTTACAAAAGCATCTCGGCAGTGTTAAAACCCTCCCTTAGTTTGGACCGAAGGACGCATGGAGGATCCATTTCTCAAAACGCAGGGAAAGGGTTTTGTTGGCCAACCAGCGTGGTCAGTGCTCAGTTGACCCAACTGAATGTTTTCCCTGAATGTTTCTTACTGAGCTCGTGTTGGCCTTAAGTACAAACCCATTACACTTATTTTTAATCAGCTTACCAGGGCTTAGCGGTGATGAACATTGATTGCGTCTCTGGTGTGTTAGCGTGACATGTTATTGATATTTGGAGTAGTTTTAGCAGTCTAGCTAGTAATGTCCTCCTGCTGTATCCTGTGGTACAACGGTTTAGCAAAGGTTGTACTAGCAAAATGTCACTTTAGAAAAAGGTCAGTTTGAATATGAGTCATCAAGCTTTATTCAAGATAATCATTCATGGGTTTGTTTTTGTTTTTGTTTTTTTAATTGAATGATATTTGCACTCTATTTGACCAGTGGTCCTTTTCATGCAAAACTGAAGCGAAAAACAGCCAAATACACTCCCTATATTCTCTCACACATATTTACACACGCACACTTAGGGATTTTCATCATGAACCCTAAAAACACACTCTATGAATTTCCTGTGGATTTATGTCTCTCCATTCGTACTGATAAATGGAGAGATTAAGGGTTTATAAAGTGTTTCAGTATGGATTGTTTCACGTTCTCTTACAGCTGCAGCTCCACAATTTGGGTTTCATTGTCTGGCTTTTTTTTTTTTTTTAATCATAGTACAATATAACTTTCAGCCTTGTATTTGTTATTTGTTCTTACTTTCCATCTCGCAGCTAACGCTCGCTACTAGTCTGCCTTAAACCGATGTTTTTATTAGCTGTATGATTTAATAAATATCTAATAAATAACATTTGATTATTTATTGTTTTTCTTTATTATACAACTCGAGTGATTTTTAAATGTTGCACATTACATGTAAAAATTAGAAGCAATAATTTAGTTCTCTTTGTTAAAATGAAACTGTAAAACAATTACGAATCTTTGCAAAGATAATTGCGCCGGAAATCTGCAGGGTACTTTGAGGTGATTTAACAATGAGTCACACGCGTCTTAACGCTCTGTTCTACTCAAGTAGAAAATGTTTATGAGAGATTCAGGGGGGTTCATTCAGCAAAGCACGAAACTGCCACCTTAATTTAATAATTTGTAACAAAGAATTGATTGGAATTAGCAATTTATGTAAGATGGACTGTGAGGACAGTAAAGGATGAGTTAAGAGCTCCCTCTGGTGGCTCAATAATGTCCACACAGCTGAATGAATGACACTGTACTCCATTTTTACAGTCCAGCTGACCATGCCCTAACTAAAAGAATTATAGTACTACAATGGGTTTTTTATTTGTGGCAATACCTTGCTGTTTTTAAACTCCTTTGGAGTGTCACAAAAAAGAAACATGAAAAGGCTGGGAAAGGACTGCTTGTTTGACTGAATAATGGAAGAAGAGGCAAGTGTTTTCACATCCGTTTTAGTTTTTCTGTTTGGTGCTGGTGGCTCAAAAATCATTTACAACAGCTTTAAGATTCTCAGTTGATGGTAAGTGTAGTGCACAATGCCACATCACAGTGCTGCATTGTTTGTCCTGTCAGCTTCCTGTTTCCTGCAGCAGAGGGTCTCTTGTGGGGACAGAGTGATGCTGCTCTAGATCTGTCTGAGAAAATGATCAAATGTGTTCTTTAATGATAAATGATGTGTATTATGTAATGTGCTTTAAACAAATCTTATATTCAAAGCCACACATTGTCATTGTATTTTTAATTAGCAAATTGATGTCAAACAGTTCAGAGACACTTTGTAATGGTGTGAAATGATTTCTTGTTTTTAATGAACAGAGCCCTTGTTGTGCAGCTGGGGTAGTCTGACCTACGTGACATGGTGATGATGATTGGGTTTTTCTACTTGGAGATGGGGCATGGTAGCAAAAGCTTCTCACATTGTTCTTTTATAATGATCTTGACATTAGGAAAATGCAGTAACTACAGTATATAGGACAGGGCTGAACAGAAAATATTTTCTTCCCCTTGAGTCCCTGAATGTAGTAGAGGTTATGTAACGACAAAACAAACACTGATTGCAATAACATACTATCAAATTAGCCACGATTCAGCTGCAGAAATTCACTAAACTTTGGAAATTACAGATTGTATTTTAATGCAGTACTATTCCTAGAAGAATTTTGGAGTCAGTTTAGTTGTATTTTCATGCGCATATTTACATTACCATTAAAAAATTTGGGGTCAGTAAGATGAAATTCATAATTTCATTCATCAAGGATGCATTAAATTGATCAAATGTGATGGCAAAGACTTATGTGTTGTGCATATTTACATTTACATTAAAAAGGTTGGGGTCAGTAAGATAAAATTAATAATTCTATTCATCAAGAATGCATTAAATTGATAAAAAAAAGACAGCAAAGACTTATGCTTTGTCAAAAAAGATTTCTATTTTAAATAAATGCCATTCTTTTGAACTTCCATCCAAAAATCCTGAAAAAAATTGTATGATGGTTTCTGCAAAAACTATTAAGCAGCACAACATTCAACATTGATAATAATAAGAACTGAGCACCAAATCAGCTTAAAAGAATGATTTCTGAAGGATCATGTGACACTAAAGATGGAGCAATGGCTGTTAAAAATTCAGCTTTACCATCACAGGAATAAATTAAATTTTAAAATCTATTGAAACAGAAAACAGTTATTTTAAATTGTAATGATATTTACAATAGTAATGTTTTTACTGATTTTTTGAGAAAAATAAAGCAGCCTTAGAGAGTATAAGATGGTGATAAATTTAAAGAACCTCAAACTTATAAATGGTAGTGTATGTAGTGCTGCTTTGCAGATGTGCTGTAACTGACTATGTGATTAAATTTACCGAGATAAACTTATTTCTCCTTTTTAAGCTGATCAGTTCAATAGTTCAACACCTGCAGCAATATCTTGCTGAATGTTAGTGGTGATCAGTCACTTTAAGTCTACTTCATGCAATTTATGCTGACTTTCACTGGATCACATTCTTAAACTAAACAATAAAATATCCTTAAAAATCACTGGTATGATACTTCTGTCTCTGATGGTATTTTTAACAGGATACCTTCATAAATTATCTAAGCCCATACATAATATACTGAAGCCATCTGCTTTAGCTACCAGTCTACTGACGGACACATAATCAGAGCCTTTCTGTGGTTGGCTTTGTGAAATAGTTTGACAGTTTTGCTACCAATCATGTCCAGAGTGACAGAACTGGATCTCTGGTGCTCTATTTCAGTGAGGGTGTGCTGACAAATGATGGACAGACCATCTGATTTGCATAAGAGTCTTGATGCCATCTACTAGAGTGCTAGAGGCAAGTTCCTTCCCTCTTTTTATTCAATGAATAGTGCACTGGAAATGATTGGGAAAGTGGGAAAAGGATAGGGAAATGCTGTTGGATTTGAATTCACATCACTTTATTAGCACCGCAGCTCAATATGTTGGAGCGTGTGTGCTGATCACTAGGCCATAGCTTGTGTTTAAGCTAAATTAAAACTAAAGACTGATGTTGTAGTTCCATCAACTTATTCTGAGGTCATCACATAATGTAAAATATAATAAGAGGACTGACCACCTCTATGAAAGTTATGAGTGATATTAAGAACAGAGAATGAAGCTGAAAGTTGACAAAGATATGGTGTGAATCAAGATCTATTATTGCTAACTTGTGAAAAGCAAGAGTGTAATTAACAGTTTGATCTCAAAGGAAGTGATTTTCAGTCTGTTTGGTGCCAAAACATTACTGAAAAGCAATGTTACATTACACTATATTATCTTAAGGATGTTCTGAATTCAACATTTGTTGATTGTCTTCATATAACCCTATTAATAGGCTAAATTATGTTAAATGGAGCTCAGTATTTTTACATATTACTGTGTTTGTCCTTTGGTATATGGTTAAGAGTGTAGGCAGAGTGACATACTGTACAGGGTGAACCGCAGTGGTACAGAGACAGAGAGAGAAATGAACTGCTGATTCAGGCCACTAGAGACCGCAGTGCTGTCAACCTGTCAAATCATACACAACTGTCACTACAGCTCTGTTCACTTACTGCTATAGCTGCTGTAGTCTAAACTAAGTGTTCTAGCTGAAGTCAGCGTACTTATGCTTGTCGTTCTCCTCCAGGCCTTTAGATGGCCCCCTTGTACCTCCTCTGTGACACCTCTTCCCCATGCAGGAGTGGGCAGATGTGCATTGTGTTGCTGACAGAGATGAAAGTTAAGATGTTAAAGGGATAGTTCACCCAAAAATGAAAATTCTGTCATCATTTACTCACCCTCAAGTAGTTCCAAACCTGTATGAATGTCTTTGTTCTGCTGAACACAAAGGAAGATATTCTGAAGAATGTGGGAAACAGCAGTTCGGGGGCACCATTGACTTCCATAGTATTTTTTTTTCCTACTATGGAAGTCAATGGTGCCCCAAAACAAACTAGTTACAAACTTTCTTCAAAATATCTTCCTTTGTGTTCGGCAGAACAAAGAAATTCATACAGGTTTGGAACTACTTGAGGGTGAGTAAATGATGACAGAATTTTCATTTTTGGGTGAACTATCCCTTTAAGACATAAGATCTGTTTTTGAAGTATGTACATTGAATGTGTACTTGTTTCAATTTTCTTGTCAGTCACTTGTACAGAAGTGATTGTTTGTGTGTGGGTGTGGCCCAGACATTCTCACAGATATGGTAAAACCTCATTAAGCTGACTTTAAAAACTGTAATGTTGATCAAATTGTCTCAATTAAAGTTTAAAAATGGCAAAGTGTTTGTAAGGATCAGTGTGTGGTAATTAGCTTAATTTAAGAACAACAGAAGTCAGCTGGAGGCTCTTAGAATATGAAGGTTTACATGTATTTGTGTTCCCATAGTAAGGACAAATCACAAATAAGATCTCTAAAATATCAGTTATATCTCCTAGACAGCAAATAGAGGCTTTAGTTAAAGTTTCCTCCTCCTCAGATGTTTTTTTTGTTGTTGTTGTTTTTTTTTTATGCTGGGTTGTGGGTCAAATATGTACTAACTCAACTGTTGGGTTAGATTTTTCAATTAAATTTTTAACCCAAAAGTAGGATTAGTCCATATTTGACACAAAGTTGGGTTGAATCGACCTAGATTTTTTAGAGTCAAAGGCCAAATTATTTTATAAAATATTATGCTAAAGATTAATAGCTATCATGCTATCAGTCTAATTTTTCATACTATATCCCAACAAATATTTAGTTTCTTTCTGTTTTTACAGTATGTATCCCAATGTTATAGAAACTTTGGGATACATACTGAGACAAAGTTATAAGACTCCATTCTGGTACACCCACTCAAGTTTTTCTCACTGTATATCCTGTTTCTCTCAGAAATACTTCAAATTATGGAAATAATCAATTCACGTTGGCTTGAAGTATCCTGAACTGCAAAAGCATAACCTCTGAGCAATTAAATTTCTCTTTGGGTTTGTGTGTTTGTGTGGGCATGTGCTGGAGAGCGAAAGACAGAAAACATATGAACTGTGAGTCAGGAGAATCAATCTGGGTTTACAAGAAATATCAGTGAGTGGTAGTATACATCTCAGTAGCGTTGGAGGAAGTATAATTACACTTATAGCATCCCTGCTGTACATTAGCCTATGCTCTGATTGCCACTCTAATCAGTGACTGATTAAGTCCTCTGTTCAAAGCTCCAGGTCTGTGTGAGTCACTGGCCTTGCTGTACTCTCTCCTGGGCCCCTTGGGGCCTCTCTGATTGGGTTTTAATTTGCCGGTCAGGGGTTGGCACTGGTGCTTTATTAGCTCAGCGACGGGTTGAGTTATGTACAGCGTTGCTTCGTGCTATTGATCTGTGATTTCCACAACAAGGTCATTGTAAGGAGAGACAAGGGAATGGATTATCAACAACCAATAATGCCATCGCTGCACCAAGAGTTACCTGCAGACATTAAACATTTACATCAAAGTTTCTGTTTAATTGCTGGCTGTCGCTTCAGTAGAGGTTATGTAATATTTACTAATATAATATAATATAATTTTTAAATATGATAGCAGCTTTCTTATAATATTTGCTAATATTTATATATTTTCTTTTGTTTTCTATATTATGTATTATTGCACATTAAAATTTCTTCTTTCCTATTAAAAAAAGTAAAGAAATCCTTCATATTAATACAGTACATTGTGCAATATATTTTACACTGTGGAAGGTTACAAAAACATTTTAATTATTTTTATATTTATATATATATTCTTGCGCATTCACAGTTCTTTTCTCCTATCTTAATAATATAATATAATATAATGGCATTTTTCTTATAATATTTTTCCATATTTCTTTCCTATTGTATGTATTATTGTACACATTCAAATTTCTTCTTTCCTATAGAAAAAGAAGGAAATCCTTCATATTAATACAGTACATTGTGCAATATCTTTTACACTGGGAGGTAAAATATGTATTTTTTAATAAAAAATAAAAAGCATTTTAATTTTTTTATAATATTGATATATATTCTTGCACATTCACATTTCTTTTCTCCTATTCATATCTTAATATAATATAATATAATGTAATATAAAATAATATATAGCTTTTTGTCATAAACTTATTTTCTCCATGACTGTCTGATTCTGGCAGGTCTGCAGGCCATGTGTTTAACATTAAAGAACATTCAGGTGCATTGCAAATTTTATATTTAATGATTCATATGAGGCAAAATATTGATGATATGTCTGAGAGATTGGGTGTTTGATGATGGAGACTCAGAAGCAGTGCTTTTGCCCTGGAGGTCTTTCTCTTATCTGTGTGGTCTCAGATTGAGATGGACCAGCTCTAATCCAAATTCACTTACTGCCTAGGTTTTACCGTACAGCCATATGATGTCATCACTAGAATGCTGTGATGAGTTTAGGTCTGAGATCTCTGTCTTTGTCTCGTCCCAAGGCCTGATGGGAATTTACAGTGTGTGTTTGAAAGAGAGAGAGCAGAAGGGCACAAATACATGCCTTTTCTAATACAGCGTGTCATAGGCACAATGTAAAGGTGTGAGAGAGAGAGAGTGTGTGTCATGTTAAAATCTGTTGCTCAGTGAGGGTAGAAAGACAGATGATGGGCCCTGAGTGAGGTGACAACACATTTCTCCTGTCATCCTTCTCCCCTCAGTGCTCTTCTCCTCAGCAGAACGCACAGATGCCCTCCACCTGGGTCGCCAAGGTCCCGTATGCGCCTCCCTCCTGCTCTCTCACACACTTCTACCTGCTCTTCTCCACTTTCTTTAGACCTTCCCTCCTCAATTCTCTACTTCCCTCATATTTCCTAATTTCTCCACGCTCATACATCCCAATTAGCCGCACGTTCTCATCTCTCTCTTTTCTCCTGGGCCATATCTCCTTGCAATTGGTGTTCTCTCTGCTTCCACGATTCTTTCTAAAGTGATCCTTCATGATGATCACGTGGCATTTTCATACAAACAATTTGAGGAAACTCACTGCGCCTCTTAAAGAGTGCAAAAAGAGGAATTATTATGTGTGTAGGCCACAAACATATTCAGGATGAGGTTTTATATTGAAGAAAAACTCACATGCCACTTATTTTGAGAAAATGGCTTTTAGTTATGAGTTGCAGTGTAGCAAGCAAATGTTTTGGTCGTATATGAACTCCACACATGGGAACCATATCAGATCCTTGTATAAATTCAGTGAACATAAACTAAGAAGGTGTTTTAATGTCAGGACAGTGCATTGCCAAAAAACTCTCACACTAGTAATGTACAAACTTCATACATTCATAATTGGCAAGTCAACTAATTAAAGGTATATTTCACTTAAAAATGAAAATTCCAAACCTCTAAGACTTTCTTCTCTGGAACAAAGAAAATGTTTTTGAATTAATAAAAAGAAACTTCTCTCATAATTTGTTAGTTATTACAGTACTATATAATTAGACTGTTTTGTTTCTTATTACAGGGATAGACATACAGATATAAACAGATAGAGGCACTTTCTTAGTGACTGATGCCACTTATTAATACAAAGTTGCAACTTTTCTGAGAGTTTTACTGAGTGAACTGTCTAACATCTAAAAAACAGCATGCTAATTAAAACACCACTGCTAAAAATCATTGTCCAACAACGAGTCGACCATTGTGGCCTATCCCTGTCTCACACTGTGACCACAGGCCTTTGAGTGTCTGATCCCATCAGGATTTTTCTGAGACCTGGAACAGTTGTAGCAGGCTAGATGTGGGCCTGCTGGTCGGGTGATGTTGAGCGAGTGGCTGGAGGGCAGATGTGATGTGATATCACTGACAGAGGACAGTATGATGTAGTGCTGAACTGCTGCTTCACTAGCCACACAAGCCTTGAGGCTACATGGACCTAGTGACAGTAAGTGAATGTGATTGAATGAGAGAGTGTGTGGGCTATGTGTTCATCATGTGATGATAGATGCGTACCACAGTGTAGTGGCCCATTGGAGACCTCATGACATTCAAATTGTGGCTAGTAGTTGTCTGTTAGCTTTAATATTGATGCAGAGATTTTTACACTGGATTACAGAACCTATTGGCTACTTAAAAAAGGGACAATCCCTATATATGTTGATGTGTCTAACCCAAACTTATTGTTTTAATATAAAATACATCAATGGAGGAAAGAAAAGTGTGCTTGTTAAGCATAGGTGGGATTTTTAAACCAATTATGCAATTAATTTCTGTTTTGTCCACTAGATGGCAACAATTAAACAAAATGGCTAATGTTGTCTTGGTTTCCTCACTAGCATAGAGTGGCTCTGACTGAATATGCATTCATTTGTCCATCATTTATCCTTCCACCCATTCATTTATCTTTATTTTTGCCCTTTTTTCTTTTGTTCGGTTGTCCTTTATGTCTGTTCATCTGCTTATCCGTTTCACTATCATTTGAGTTTATTATACCTTTTTCTCTGAGTGGCTCAATGCAGGTGGAGGCAGTTGTGTATGCGTGTGTGTGTGTGTGTCAGATATCTGTGGGCTACTCTGACAGCCGTGCTGAAGGCCTGTCATTAGTGACCTTTCTCTAGCTGTATGGAGTTGCTCCTCGTTCAACTAGCAGGAGGCCGTTCTGTTTCTGTTCTTCCACCAGAAAGAATAGAAAGAGAGAGAGAGATGTGGTGGAGTATTACAAAAAGAGTGAACGAGATTATTGAACAAGAAGAGTCTGAATTATGATTTAGGTTCAAGAGAAACCAGCAGACAGAAAACTTTCTCCCATCCAGGGGATCGATTTTACACCCATTTTATGCTGGATACACTTCCTGTGTAACCATCCTGTGGTAATCAAATATACAATTTCTTTGTGTGTGCTTGTTTAGCAGCCAGATATAGGACACAAGGATGTGTTATGTAATTTGTCTGAGCTTTTCTTTATCATATACAGTTAGCTTATATCCAGACAGTACTTGAACTTTTTGAACTTTCAGGAAATACAAAACTGAGGACCAATTACGTAGAACTGCTATTATACACTTAATAAGACATTAAAAAGCACACAAATCATATGAAGTGGTCCATTTGGTCTTAATCTAGTTTGTTGTACAGAAAAAAAGCTGTATGTTTATGAGCAAAAGCGACAAAGAAAAAGTCCAATTACCTCTCACATCAGTCTTCTCTGCGTTCTGCCTTTTAAAGAATACTTTTCTGTTACCATGACATCACATCTCTTTCCTACCTCTTCATCTCTGTCTTTTCCATCCTGTTCTCTCTTTTCACTCATCTACAGTTTTTCTTTTCTCCTCATCCTTGTCCTGTTGGCCCCTGCATAGCTGGCTATTGAGGTCAGGAAAAGCTGAAGTGTGCATCTCTCTGCATAACCGCATTTTTAAACTGTCTCTCTGTTTGGCTGTCGCACACTCTCTTTCTCTCTTTAAATGTGTGTAAAGAGTGCACTTTAGGAAGACCTCTCTCAGTGCAATGTTAACATGGTCAAGTTCGCTTGTATCTTTGCATACATTTAGATTCATTAGGATGTATGAACCAGACAGCTTTTTACCTTCAAAATCATATAAGGTACATTTTTAACACTCTCAGAATTCAAATTGCTACCTGAGCAACACTTCTCTCTCCAGTCTCATTTTAGAACGCATATGTACATAATGTTCCTTTTGTGAAATGGGATACAAGAATGATGCTGTACACAGGCATTTATGGTTTTCAGCTTTGTAAGCCAGGGGTTTTTAGTGGTTTTCAAACTCCATTATTTGTTTTTATTTTATTTTCAATTATTATAGTATTTTTAGGGCTGTTAAATTTTTTCATAATACTATGATTTGCCATCCACTTTTATTCAGCAGGTATGCATTAAATTGATCAAAAGTGACAGTAAACACTTTTGCATTGTTACAAAACTTGTAGTTGTTGCACAACTGTTTTCAAAATTGATAATTAATAATATTTTACAATCTTACTGTTTTTACTGTTTTTGATCAAATAAATGGAGCCTTGGTGAGCAAAGCAGACACTCAAAATCATTAAAAAAATCTTACTGACCCCAAACTTTTGAATAGTGTATGTTAGTGTAATAACATATTTTTCACTTCTGTAATTTAATGTATTTAAGAGTGAAACAGAATATTC
>JAFVLL020016713.1:0-10113 GCA_021397915.2 Tor tambroides
GGCACACTAGAAACTTTCATGCAGGTGTGTTGAGGCAAGTTGGAGCTAAACTCTGCAGGACACCGGCCCTCCAGGACCGAGTTTGGACACCCCTGCACTACAGTATTCACAGGAAAATGCAGTGTTGCAAGCAAGTCAAATTAATTTTCACCAAAAAGTAAGAAACATAAAAACAAAAAATACAACACAGAGCTCTTAAAAATCTGTAAAATATCGGTCTCAAATCACACAAGAATCATTTGAATGATCACCATACACGCAGACCCACTGGTGTAGAGGTGAAATTTAACATCACTATAAATACAAACTTAAAAAAGGATTTAAACTACTGGTTGAGCATAAAGGTATATGTACAAACTGAACACTTTTTTTCTCCATCATTCTACTAAATGCCAGATACATGCTGATATAATGAAGATGGTGAATGTCATACGCAGGGGGCGATATTAAAAGTACCAGTCATAGTGCTGTTTTCATGCACAAATATTATAAAAAGACAACCTCAAATTACACCCACACTGTAATTATTCATCAACAGTTCATGTTTCATTTAGTCCTATAAAACCAAGATATTAATGAAAACCAGAAACACATATTCCTCAAAAGAGAAAGAAATTCTGCAGCAGTCATAGAGATGGAAAACATAACACTTCATGATTAGGGCAAATACGCATTATGTTTTCTTAACATGATCCGTTAAAATGTGTCAAGCAAATAAAAGTCCCCTTTGCCTACAGGCTTATGAACAGGGTAGAGGAGAAATCTGAGGGAGATCTTACTTCAAAAATGAGCAAACAACAACCAAAAACAGGAATTCCCCATGTTCCCATTGAATTTTAGAAAATACTTGAAAACTGTCCAGTTGAAAAACTGCAACATCACATCACCTGTTTATTACAATCATTTCCACAAAATAACTTTCCCCGCAAGATGAGTATTAGCTGTTATTGTTTGAAGATGACCCCCATAATGGCAGTCAGCAGGACTACAGGAACACCTAGAACTTCCTGTTGGGATGTACTGTGCTGTATATCAGACATCCATGGTCAGTATGTAGACGATAAAACACTGGGAATGAGAGATAAAACACTTTCGTGTCACTGAATTTGGAAATTCGATTTGAAATGTTTTGTCTCGCCCTACACAAATAAGATGGCTGGTTGCATTTTTTAAGTTCCGTAAATCACGGTGGTTGACAAAGTGCCTCATGCGTCTAATTGACACAATGTATTCATGCATATTCCCTTAATTAGCTATTGTGTCCATTATTAAGGGAACCATAACATTCAATACTATACCTTTGGCACTAAGTGTTCTCCATTTGACTCCAAATAAAAAAAGCCCATTTAAAAGACCCTATAGAGGCTTAGGATGTCTTTGCAAGGGTTAAGGTGCATGATCAATTCTGGTAGACATAAGTTCAAATTGTATGCATGACATTATTAATATTATTCAAGGGATCTTGAGTTATCACTGCACTTCAGAGGGGAAAAAAAAAAAACTTTTAATGTGCATGATTTCTCAAGGTTTGAATGTAGTCAAACATTCTGACCAAAAACAGTTCTCCTCAATGTTTATGCTAAAAAGATCTTGTCAAACCTTACGTGAAACTACGTAAAATAGAAGCAGAATTGGTGCAGTGGTAGAGAGCATGTGGTCGAGACCCAACAAAGTCATGGTTTTTCACCAAGGGTCATTGCTCAGAATAAAGCCAATTCAGACAGATCACTGACCCTCAGACACAGACGTTTTTCGAACGCTCTGTGGAGGCTCCCAGGAATCGCTGTCATCAGTGTCGTCATCTTCATCACCGTCTACATCTCCCAAAGCAGGTCCTTGCTCCTCAACCGCTGTCTCATTTTCACCTTGCGACTCGTTCTCCTCCTCATCTTGTTCTTCATTTCCTGTTTTATCTTCAAACGGGTTGGAACCCATTTCCTCCTTCCGATGAATGTCCGCAAACCACTCCCTCACCTGCTCGTAGCTCATGTTAGACTTGGCGACAAGCTCATCCAAGTCCTGTTCATTCAGAAACTTGTGCTTCAAGTAGTACTCCTTCAGAATATCCCGTCCAGACTTGAACCTGATGGGTACATTCTTCTCCAATTCTGTGTGCTTCTTCGCTTTTCTACTACGGGTTCTTCCCCAACCGCGATTTCGAATCCTCCGTTTTCTGTTTTTGTTGCCATTTGTTCCTCCTGCGTTTCCACTTTGGTAGTAAAAATACCACTTCAAGTTGCCGTTCTTCCAGGCATAGCGTGTATCGCCAAACCAGTTGACGATGTAGGAGCGAGGCAGTCCACTTTCCTCAGCCAGCTGGTCGTATTCTTCCGCCGACGGCCACTGAGTGCGAACAAACGCAGTCTTCAGAACATGAAGCTGCTCAGGAGTTTTCTTAGTAATCTTTTCTTTGCTCAGCCTCTTTCCTCCGGGTGGAGTTTGGCTCCCCTTCTTTTGGGATGTTTCACCATCTGCTTTCGACTCTGAGGAATCAGGCACAGGGGTTTTTCTTTTTTCTGTGAACCAGGCGTCGATCTCACGTCTGGTAAGTTTCGTCTCGGCCCTCAGCCGGCTGAGCTCTTCATCGTTTGGTGTGTCACATTTCTGAAAGCTTTCCTCTAGGACTACCAACTGCTCTGGTGTCTTTTCTTTAAACTTCTGCAGCGTAAAGTCCGGGAAGGGGTTCCAGGTCTTGGCGCGCGTCTCCTTCTCTTTGACGGGAGATGGCGTTGGAGACTGTGGCGTTTCATCGCTGGAGTCGATAATGATGGTGGTACTGCTACTACCCCTGGGATTGTCATTTGCGATAAAGGCGTGGCTGTTCTTAGAATTGCGCTGGTTGTATCGGGTGTCGCTGAACCACTTTTTAATCTCACCTTTGGTGAGGTTGGTCAACTTCATTAGCCTAGCTATCTCTGCATCACTGGCAAACTGATTCTTCAGATAGCTTGCTTTCAACTCAGCCAACTGTTCCTTGGATTTCTTAGGCCGCAGGCCAAAGTGATCGGCACTGAGTGCAGAGTTCTCCTGAGGGGTCAGCGATGGGGGCTGAATGGTGGTAGCTCTTTTAGTTTCACTGAGAGCAGGGCTTGTTTGATTGGTTGCGATCTTGGGTGTCTGGCTTTGATTGGGCATTCCTGCTACTGTCAGGGTTATCGGGGTGGTCACTGGGAGGCTATTGGCCGTGCCAACCTGTGTCAGAACCAGACCTGGCTGCCCCACAATCTGGCAGGTCTGAAGAATAGACTGCAGGCCATTAGTGGCGGAAAGATGATGGGCTGGGATAACTGTGATGGTCTGGGGAACTGTGTGGACTGTGCCGTTAAATTGCTTCCTTCTGGCTTCCTCAACCTCTTCTGGGGTCCAGCTAACACCATGCTTCAAACGCTGAGCCGAAAACCAGATCTTTATCTGCTCCTCATTGAACTTGGTCTGGGCTGCAAGTCCCATGATTTCAGACACTGATGGGTAGGGGAACTTCTTGTAGGTGTTGACCAGGACTGGATTGGAGTCCATCGCAGCATTATACGTGGGAATACTACTTACTGGTATTAGAAGTTGAGTTTGAGCGCTCTGCTGGGCCTGCAAGGCAGAAAGCACCTGGGCCAAGCCGGCCGGAAGAACCGTCGCAGGGTTCATAACCAGCTTCTTCTGATCTGCTACCAAAGGGTTTGAAATATTGACAAGAACGCTGGGCTTTACAGACTCTGTGAGCAATGGGCTCATGAGTTCTGGTGCCATGGAAGTGCCCATCACAGACGCTTCCAATGGCTCCAGTTCCATCTCACTTTCAGTCACTGCCTCGCTTTCACTTGTGCCTTTTAGAGACACAGCTATTCTCTTGGGTTCAGACTTGCTTTTCATTTTCATTATAGGAGTCTTGCTGAGAGGGATTCCAGTAACTGAGGGGTCATCACTATCCTCCATTTCTGTCTGCACAAAACCACCCTCAGCGGTCAGATCAGAGATGGGCTGCTCTAGTGGCATTTGACCTGAGCGTTTTCCTGAAGACCGACAGTCCTCAGTAGAGAAATGGATCCCTTCATATTCTGTAGGGACAGTAAAAGAATTGCTTTGATTAGAATCAGTATTGTGCATGAGTGTCTGATAGGTAAAAAGTGCATGACTTTTTTTTTTTTTATCCTAACCAGCTGCAACCGGTGCAACAAGAGGTTGCTTTGTTTTTTTGCATTCTGCTAGAGTAGCCCCACCCACTGTGAAATTCCATTAATCCAAAATCTCCCCTCAACATAGCTGTATATTAAACATCAAAATATATGTATATATTTTGCAGCATCTAAACTCTAAATGTGAACAATAAAATGACTTGTCGCTAGAAACCTGTTATGTTGCACTTGGTAAGGACACAGCACTATTCCAACCAGGACAAAAAAAAAAATTGCCTTTAGAAGTGAACTTCACCTGTCTCTGTTTCCATGGGAACCACTGCTCCCCATCAGTAGGACCGTCTGCCATACTCTCGGCTCCTTCATTCCCTTCCAGGGCCTCCATATCAGGATCTTGCTCTACGACATCTGACGGAAGCACCATGCAGGGGGTCGTGGACTTCCTTCTGCTTGACATTGTGCTTGTGAATGCGAAAAAGAAAATATAAACTGGCCAGAACCTTCAGGAGGTTGAATTTACATGTTAAACATTAGTCCCATTCCAAGATTTGAGCTCAACATCCTGAAAGACACAGAGAAACAAACAAACACACACACACACGACACTGGTTATAATGTAAACATGGGACAGTTGACCTATAATTAAAAACATTTACTGATGCATTCATATACACACTAGATCAAATTACTGCACAAATGTAGTGTCTTCTGCTGCATTCCACTGTTAAACACAATTATTTAGAATTCAATGCTAATCCAACACTGCAGAATCTAGGTAGCATTTTACAGTAAGGCTGTATATGTTAACAATACATTAAACATCAGTTAATGTGAACCTTTTTATCTGTTATCTAACATTTGACATTTATCTATAGCCCTATTAGTTTAGCGCATCTTCATACATTGTAGTGACCACAAAAGCTTAAAAGAATACCACAGTTTTGAGGGAAAAAATGTTTATTTGAATTTGAAAAGTGAAATTGAGACTTCATTCTATACATTGAATCAAATTGACTGTTTATACGAATTCTGAGTATTCAAGTGAATGCATTATTTTGTTTGAGAATATTGCTTACTGTTTCCTTGAAGTATTGAATTTTTCCAATTGTTTTATTTTAATTTTATTTTATTGTACAAAGAGAATAATCTGATTTACATCTGAGTCGAGCTGTTAAGGTTGATCGTTCAAGTACTTACAAAAGAGTGTGGAGAACAAATATTGTCACTTATTGTTCATTGCTAATTAGTTGATTACATTGTGATTTGCATATTTCAAACAACAAGAAGAGAAAAAAAGATCATTTTACTTTAATATAAACCTTCAGTTGAATCATAAAAAAGACTCTGTTGATAATTCACCACCACTGTGCTGCTTTCCTCTCTCCAGTAGTCGCACCTATCTTCTGATCCTTTGGCCCATAGTGAAATACTCACCAGTGTGACACGCCCCACGCTACAATTTGGCGAGCCAGCCAGGAGACCGGACGCAGCAGTGACTGAGGTGAATAGTCATTGAGATAAGCACGTGCAGAGAACCTGAAAGAAATGGATGTTGTGGCGCTAGAGAACGTTAATGTGCAAAATGCAGTAATTGTCAGTGGCTTAACTCTGACTGAACTGGATCAAGTCCTAGAAACATACCTTTTGAGGTTCGGCTCTATAAGATGCAACTTGCTAATTGACAATCCATCCTCTGAGTTTCATCGAAATGCAGTAGTTGAGTTCTTGCACGATTCTGCCATGTGCAACCTCGAGCCCCAGCTGCCGCTGAATATAGTAAGTTCCACTGATCCAGACACTGTGTTTCATGTGCGCACACTGGGTAGTGTTTACACCCCCACTGCCTGTAGCACCGCAGAGTACTTGAAGAAATTGCAAGCAACAGCCAGTGCCAATGGAGAATCCCTACAACGTGTACTTGAACGGGAGTTGACAAGAGTGAAAGCTAATGAGTCGCCTCAAACAGAGTCTGGGCTAGAGCATCGCCCTTTAGAGTCAAATCTCCCGACATGTGCGACCAGCACTCCCCCGCGGTCAGAAAGGTGTCAGTCACCATCTGTGCTGAGAACAGAACCCAATAACCCAGTCAAGGAAAGCATAGACACTGCGTCGCATCCCAGTTCAAACGACCCTGATGTCAGTTCTGCTGAGACAATATCCTTGAAATTTCCCATGACTGCTGTGCACCCCCCAGGTATCCAGAGAGTAGTAATGGAACATGTTGTGAGGACGAGCGATCCAATATCCCCCCACAATACTTCATTCCGCCTGAAAGCTTTCTCTGGAAGGACCCCTCGCCCAAACAATGAGCCTGATTTCGACACATGGCGGGCAAGTGTAGATCACCTGTCGAATGATCCATCCCTTCCTGAATCATACAAGACACGCAAAATTCTTGACAGCCTGTTACCGCCTGCTTCAGACATAATCAAGCATGTGAACCCGAACGCTCCATCGTCAGAGTGTCTTAGGCTGCTGGAGTCCGTCTATGGGTCGGTGGAGGACGGAGACGAATTATTAGCCAAGTTCATAAGCACCCTGCAGAATCCTGGCGAAAAGTCGTCCGCCTACCTTCACAGATTGCATGTAATTCTGAGTGCTGCCATCAGACGGAGCGGAGTTGCAGAAAATGAACGAGACCGTTGCCTGTTGAGGCAGTTCTGCCGTGGTTGCTGGGACAATGCCCTGATAGCTGATCTGCAGCTCGAAAGGAGAAAAGCAGACCCACCTCCCTTTGCTGAATTAGCCATTCTCATCCGTACAGCGGAAGATAAGCAAACATCAAAGGAGGAGAGAATGAGAAAGCACTTGGGTACAGGCAAACACCCATCAACCCAATTCAAAGTGCGAACAACAGCACTCCAACAGTCTGCTTATTCTTGTGGTGCATTGGAGGACACTACTGATTCTTCAGCCCTCACCACTCTCAATCAGAAAGTCTCTAAACAAAAGAATAAAGACCAATGTCCTGAAACATTCGAAGTTAGCACGCTGAAGAAGGAGATTGCTTCTCTCCAAAGCCAGGTTGCAGCTATCAGAACAGCCGCTAATCAGGAAGTGAAAGAAAGGGCTCAAGTGAGTGAACTTCAGGAGTTGAAAGGGCAGATAGCAGAGCTGAAACTCCAAGTCGCTACCTCAGGTGCACAGAGAAACCGAACTGAGAGATCTCCTCTTTTGAGAGACCATCAGAGTAGATTCAGTGTCAGAAAAGTTGACGGAGAAGGTAATGGGAGGCCAAAGTATGCAGAAGTGAGCACCAACCGGCCTCGGCCATGGTATTGTTTCCGCTGTGGGGATGACGGCCACCTAGCCATCAACTGTGAAAGTCCCCCAAATCCATCTAGAGTTGAAGAAAAGAGAAAGAGGTTGAGAGAAAGGCAGGCTGATTGGGATCTCCAACAAGGACTTGCCACAGAGTCTTTAAATTAAAGTCAGTCTCTGTCGCAGGGCTGACGGGGACTGAGAAAAACGAACAATGCCCTAAGCATCGACGAGTGTTTGACAAGCAGGCCGACGCCAGAAGCTCCTTCAAGTTACCAGCTGGACTGGTAGGAATGAAATGTACTGCACAAATTAAAGTCGAAGGGGAGGAAGTGAACTGCTTATTGGACACAGGATCTCAGGTAACGACAATTCCCCTGTCTTTCTACAACAGTCACTTGTCGCAGCATCCCATGCAACCGTTGAACCACCTGTTAGAAGTTGAAGGTGCAAATGGACAGGCCGTTCCCTATCTAGGATATGTTGAATTGACACTCAAGTTTCCTCAGGAATTCCTAGGAGTTGACGCTGAAGTTCCAACATTGGCCCTAGTGGTTCCAGACCTGACTCATGCACCCCAAATCCTCATTGGCACCAACACGTTGGACGTCCTGTATGCTGATCATGCACAAGCGACCATGCCCCAAGTTAAGTCGTATTACCGTGGGTATCGAGCTGTCATAAGAGTCCTTGAAGCAAGACGACGACGAGCGAGTACAAGTGTCTTGGGCCAAGTAAAAGTGAAGGGAGATACGCCTGAAGTTATAACAGCTGGAAGCACTGTAGTCCTCGACGGCTGTGTCAACATCATTGGGCTACTGTCGGAGACTTGGGTGGCAGTGGAACCATCAACATCATCCTTTTTGCCTGGCGGACTGCTAGTGGCTAATAGTCTGCACTCCTTACCGCCGAAGCGCAATGTCCAGATACCAGTAGTGCTGAAGAACGAAACACAGACTGATTTAATAATCCCTCCAAGAACAGTACTGGCTGAAATACATGCCATCCAGAATGTGATTGAAGGAAAACAGCCCATGAGTATCCCTGAGTGCAAAGCAGCGAATACTTCACAAGTCGTTGTTCCTGACTTCGGTGACTCTCCCTTGTCATGTGAATGGAAGGAGCGGATAACGGATCTAGTGAACTCCATGCCAGATGTTTTTGCACTGCACGAGTTAGATTACGGCCACACTGATAGGGTGAAACACCATATCAATCTTAATGACAAGACACCCTTCAAGCAGCGTGCTAGACCTATCCACCCCCAAGATGTGGATGCAGTAAGAAGACACCTCAAAGAGCTCCTTGATGCCGGTGTCATAAGACAATCTGAATCCCCATTCGCTTCCCCCATAGTAGTCGTGAGGAAGAAAAACAACGATGTGCGCTTGTGTATCGATTTCAGAAAGTTGAATTCCCAAACCATAAAGGATGCGTATGCTCTACCGAATCTGGAAGAAGCCTTTTCTGTTCTAACTGGATCCAAGTGGTTTTCAGTTCTTGACTTGAAATCTGGTTTCTACCAAATTGAGATGGAAGAGGCTGACAAACAGAAAACAGCGTTCGTATGCCCATTAGGGTTCTGGGAGTTCAACCGAATGCCCCAAGGGATCACAAATGCACCAAGCACATTTCAACGGCTCATGGAGCGGTGCATGGGGAATCTTAATAGAAGAGAAGTATTGGTCTTCATTGACGATCTTATAGTCTTTTCTAAGACTCTTGAAGAACATGAAGCCAGACTCCTTCAAGTTCTAGAACGGCTGAGAGACTACGGACTGAAGCTTTCTCCTAAAAAGTGTAAGCTTTTCCAAACGTCAGTCCGATATCTGGGCCACATAGTGTCTGAGAATGGTGTCGAAACCGATCCATCCAAAACTGAAGCCCTCAAGACCTGGCCGAGGCCTAGGAACCTTAAAGAGCTCAAGTCTTTCCTCGGATTCGCTGGATACTACAGAAGGTTCGTCCAAGACTTTTCCAAGATAACAAGACCTCTCAATGACCTTACTGCTGGTTACCCCCCTCTGCAGAAAAACCAGAGACGGAGCCCCAAGGAAAGTACACAGTACCGAGATCCTAAAGAGCAATTTGGAGAACGATGGACTCAGGAATGTCAAAGTGCCTTCAACACTATCATGGAGAAGTTGACCTCAGCTCCGGTCCTTGGATTTGCAGATCCCAGCCTTCCCTATGTCCTGACTACGGATGCGAGCACCACTGGACTTGGAGCCACCCTTTATCAAGAACAAGAAGGACGAATGAGAGTAATCGCCTTCGCCAGCAGAGGCTTAACCAAGAGTGAAACGAGATATCCAGCACACAAACTAGAATTCCTCGCGCTCAAGTGGGCAGTTACGACCAAATTCAGTGATTATCTGTATGGAGGAGAGTTCACTGTGATAACGGACAGCAACCCACTCACCTACATTCTGACATCTGCTAAGCTTGACGCGACAAGCTATAGGTGGCTGTCCAGCCTGTCGACGTTCAACTTCAAGATTCAATATCGTGCAGGAAAGTTAAACCAAGATGCAGATGGACTCTCAAGACGTCCACATGACAGACCTCTGGATGACTTTGTCTCTCAAAATGAGTATGAAAGAATCAAGCAATTCACCCTTCACCATTTAGCAGAATCTGACCAACCAACAATTCTGCCAGCAGCGGTGAAAGCTCTCTGCGAAAGACACCAAGTGTATCAGAAGGTTACTGATCCTGACATGTC